>JAAGKR010010584.1:0-22253 GCA_011419295.1 Clarias macrocephalus | reverse complement strand
AAAAATATATATATATATATATATATATATATATATATATATATTTTTTTTTTTTTTTTTTTTTCATGTGAAAATTTGTAATTAGTATAATGAATACATAATTTAAAAATGCTCAAACTGCTATTTAAAATATACACAATCCGACTAACAGGCTTTATTTGACTTATTCCTGGAGTCTGGAGAAACTCTGCTCAGAAATGAGCTCGGCCTTTTATAGGGATCAGTGCAGGATATAAAAGAGAGCATTAGGCATGAATTGTTCCTCGCAAATAGGACGAAAAAAAAGGATGGAACCAGGTGCAGGAACTGAAACTGATGTTGTGAGCGGTGCTTGTATGATCGGGAGAGATGGCTTTGGATGCTAAACAGAGGCTCAGATAAAAAGAAAACCTATCCTCTTAAAATAGATTTAAGAACACTAGAGTGTTCTTTCAGTTGCCTCCCTTAAGCTAATAACAGCTCTTCTAGAGACCAACAGAAAAAAAAAAAAAAACATAAATAGATAGATAAGCTAAATAAGCTATGGTAAATTTTTACCTCAATTAATGTACAGTGTATCTAAAAGAATACATAGTGAAAAATATATATATATTTTTTTCTTTCATATTTTGATTAATTAAATATTATATAAAGTGAAAGAATTCACACCTTTTTTGTTTTCCATCTTACATCTGTACATTGTTTTCAGCTTACATCTCATTAAAAAAAAAAATCCAGTATCTCAAAATATTAGAACATTTCTTAAGACATAAAAACATGATTTACAGTGAAGAAATTAAACAAATATTATCATAATGTATACACTCAATACTTTATTATCGAACTATATACAACACAAATTACCACGTTACTGCAGCATGGCATGGAGGCGATCAGCCTGTGGCACTGCTGAGGTGTTATTGTAGACCAGGTTCTTTGATATCAGAATTTAGCTCATCTCTATTGTTGGGTTGGGTATTTCTCATCTTCCTCATGACGGTATCCCATATATTCTCCATGAGGTTCAGGTCAGGTAAGCGAATGGGAGCCCATCAAGCCCAGAAATATCATGTCAACAAACCAGTAAGTGGTAGTTCTGGCACTGTGGGTAGGGGCTAAGTCTAAGTCTGCTGGAAATCAGAAACTCCATAAACATAGTCAGCAGGTGTGCATGAAGAATGAAGTGCTCTGACTGCATTGACTATGGACTTGAAAAAGCACAGTGGAGCAATAGCAGAAGATGACATGGCACCCCAAATAATCATTGACTGTGGAATTTTTTTTTTCACTGGACTTGAAGCAACTTCTGTGACTCGCCATTTTTGCTCCAGACTCTGGGACCTCAATTTTCATATAAAATATAATGTAACATTTACTTTCCTCTTAAAAGAGTATTGAGTAACGGTCCAATTATTTTTCTACAATGCCCAGGTATGATGCTTCTGCACATCTGATTCAGAATGGCTAGATGCAAGGAACACAAACGTTTCTATTTGTTAAATATATCTGTGCGTAGTGGCTCTTGAGGCACTGACTCCAGACTCACTCCACTCTGAAGTTCTCCAAAGTTTTTGTATAGGCTTTGCTTGACTATCGTCTTAAGTCAGCAGTTATCTCTGTTTGTGCACCTGTTCCTGCCACACTTTTCCTTTCTAGTTTCATCTTTTCTAGATGACCCTCATTGGGAGGATGTCAGTGACCATATTCTGGACAACTTATAACTCATCATCTTTCCCTTGATTGTGGATGTGGATTGTGGAACTAGACCAAATGTTTTTTTGTACTGTTTCAATAGTAGGAGAACTGTTGCCTTGAATCTCCCAGGTTCGATTCCCACCTTGGGTCAGTTTGTATGGAGCTTGCATGTTTTTGGTGGGTTTCCTCCTACAGTCCAAAGACACACAGATTAGACTTACTAATCTGAAAGTCTGCGTGTGTGAGAGTGTGCATGTTTGTGCGCCCTGTGATGGATCAGGTGTACCCTGCCTTGTGTCCTAAATCTCTAAATCTCCTAATCAAAAAGGTTCATGAAATAGTTCATTTTATATTCAATGAATCTAGACCATATGAGTTCCACCTTTACATTACATTATGGGAAAAAAAAAACTTTTTCACAATATTCTAGTTCACTGTATACTATGAAAAGCGTAAAATCAGTTGGAAGAGGGTCACCGCAAATATCATCATGCATAGGCTAAAGCAGGAAGATGCATTATTATAAACAAAAACACATCTTTGGAAGAATATATACAAGATTTGCAACAAGTACTTTAAAGGTTTGAAAAAATTGGGGTAAAAGTGTTGTCTTGGGCACGGCTGGCTGGCGCAGGATGAATGAATGGATCTCGGGCTCATGACAGGTTGAAAAACCCAAGCTACTTGAGAGTCTCACGATTTGTGTGGTAAACGCTAAAGGAGTTGCATGCAGGCAGGGCGACACCACATGCCCCAAACACTTCAAAGCCGGTTAAACTGAACAGTGCCATTTGATCACTGCATGAAAGAGAGTGGCCAAGGGACTGTGTGCACTGGTGCATCTGTGCCAAGAACTACCTTCAACGACCCAAGGAAAAGGCCTCTGTGTTCACTGTCAAAGCCCCGTCCCAAGTCGGGGTAAGCCACCCAGATGTTGAAAGTCACAAAGGCTCATGCCAAGGTCGCGGCAATTGGCGGCTACAGAAAGAGGACAGCTGCATTAAAAAGCCTGCAGGAGCCACTGCCCACAGAGAATCCACTCTGCCACTCTAAACTCGCCAACCTAGACTAGCCTGCGCATAAGAGTGGCATGTGAGTGGTGCAATACCTTGCACCCTGGAGACTTCAAAGGTGAGCTGTTTTCGGCATTAGCCTGGGCACGCTATGCTCTCAGTATACCAACCTCAGCACACTATGCTGTCACTATGTCAGCCTGAGCACAATGTGCTGCCATTATACCAGCCTGAGCACTCTGTGCTGTCATTATACTGTTTCACTTGCTTGAGCTCACTGCATAAAGGTGAGCAGACTGAACACCACCAATTCACCTATCTGAGCTCACTTAGCCCAAATCGTCACCCCTCCACTGCCGTGCCTGACAGTGGGTATGGGGTTTGGTTTTCGTTTCATGTCATCAACTTGAACATTGAACATGATCAGTGAGACCTGTAAGGTTTGAGATGTAACTCGGTTTGATGTAACTTTCCGGATTGATTTGCAGCAACAATTCCTCCTCTACATCCATTGCTTATGTCTTTCCCTCTTGGCATTGTGTTAACACACACCTGAATGATAATCCGGCTGATAATCAATGAATCAAGAGCTGATGACTAGCAGCACCTGGCTGCAACTTACCCTCTTAAATCCTGTGGAAGCAATAAGGGGCTACTTAAGATTCCCACATGTTTTTTTTTTTTTTTTTTTTTTTTTTTAACGATCTCTACACTCAGATGATTTTTATTATATGTTTACACACAAAAAAAAACATATAGGATTAAAAGAGGTGGCAATAACTATCACATGACCATAGGTACAGTATAAACAGTCCAAACTAATAATTAAGTACAGAAACTATGTACAATTCCTCATGTATTGTCTACCATTGGAAAATAGACGTTTCTTGTTTAAATAGGTGCTGAAATGCAATATTAAAGCATGTGAAAAACAAGTTATTAAAATTGGAATGGCACCACAATTAAAAAACACTCATTGGTTAAATTGATAAAAAAAATAATAAAAATAAATATATATATATATATATATATATATATATATATATATATATATATATATATATATATATATATAAAACTGCAACACATTGTATCTCTATTTTATTGCATGCCTTGCCCTGGATACTTCTGAAGTGTTCCTCTGCACATTTCTTATTATTACCCTGACAAATCTGTCCCCTGGAGGATGTCTTCTCCACAAAAAAAAAAAAAAAAAAAAAAAGTGAATAAGAAGAGATGAGGATTTGCTGAAGAACTGAAAACTGTCTGGAGGCTGGAACCCGGTCAAGGGAGAAAACCCTGGGCTATAAGACGATGTGCTGTAAGATTTGCATAAAGTAGCTTTGCATAAATCTTCCACATAATTCTTAATTTATGTTTTATGTATTAAGTTGGAAATGCATCGAGAAACTGAAGCAGAGCAACAGACACACAAACATTTAAATTCTGACAGTGATGTTAGCTGGGATTTCTTCTGAATGAGGTTGTAATTAATGCAAAGGTTAAATTTACTCTAAATCTTATACAATATCTGTAAACATTGATAATGTTGTATACAGATGTGTAAACTGTTTTGAATTAAATATTATGAGGTTGCATTATGTAAACATGCTCATTGAAACATATTTTTGTATATAGTGGAACAAAAGAATGACAGTATGAAATAACAAACATGAAATATTGTGCAATAAAAATATTTATACCATATAAAGCATATACACAGTATATACACTTTATTTAGCGCACACACACACACACACACACACACACACACACACACACACACACACACACACACACACACAATTTCTCCTTCCCTATTATCTCAGATAAATGTGCATCACTTCTTCCCTTATCTGCTCAGCTTCACCTTTCCTGCTCAATGCATTATGGGAAATCTTGCTCGCTGCAGCTTGCTGACCTCAGCATTATGATATCCAATTAGTGTGATTGCTTTCCCCCCCCTAATTTTTGTAAAAGAGACTAACACTGAAAGTGTAATAAGTTCTCAGTGATAATAAGGAGACTTGCTGCATGTTTACAATCGACATGGTTCCACATTCTCTTCACTAAGATCAATCACAAGGTAAGTAAATAATGTCTTCACAATGGGAAGTGTTCATGGATCTACACCTCGTCATAGGGATCTCCCACATTCTCCAACAGCTAACAACCAGAAAGCTACCATTAGGCATCTTTTTGACCTGCTGCTGACACAATGCCGGAGGATGGTATAGCACATTCCGAGATAAATGAGCCCATTTCCAGCTGCGTGAGCTGCTGATTGGCTAGTGTCTGACTGTGATTGATAGGGAAGAGAGAGAGAGAGTTTGCTACCCCTCTCTGCTGAGAACATGGCCAAGTTTCTTTCCTTCTTTCTTCTTACCCCAGCTATGGATGGCTGTAGCATCATTTGGATTTGAACTCACAGACTCCTGTAACCTTTTAATTTCAATATATAGAAGTTTCTAACTTTGTGTATAGATTGTTATTTTGCTATATTTAAGTAGTGGGTGGGGGGGGGGGGAGGGACTAGAAACAAACAAACAAATAAAAAACACTTGTTTGTAATTCCATATCCAAGCTTTTGTGTTGTGTAGATGTTTCTACTCTTACCTTAAACAGCCAACTCAACCAATTGGTAGACCCTGTGATCTCTGATCAGATATTGTTCACAAAATAAATTTAAGGTTGAACTTTTAAATAAATGAATGCATAAAAATAATCAATAAGATTCTGTTGTCCATGTATTACGCTTTTCATTGTGTGCCTGTTAAAGACGACAGTACAAATACCTTCCTGTTTGGCTCTCGTATTTTTCTCTTATATTGCAGTGTACAATTTCACATCCCCATCATAATTTGATGAATTCCCGCAGATAGTTTGAAACATAGTAAATGCAGTCTGTTATATCAGGTACATCACATGGATTTCTGTCACAAATCAGATGTGTCAGATTGGTCAAGGTTTGGATGTGAATAGAGGAAACATTAATAATTCATTCACATCAGCGGGCTGCCACTGAAAATGCATTATTTATATCAACAAACATGAGAAAACCAGTGCTCTCAGCACTCCAAACATAATCTTTAAACTGTAATAAATAAGTAAAAAATGCTGTTTATTGAGAAATCATGGCATCAGTGAGTAATGTATTGAGACAGTATCTCAGCTTAAGGGGCTTTAGATTGTTTTTTGAATTTTATTTGCTTCCTTGCTTCCTCTTTTTCTTATTTATTTATTTATTTATTTATTTATTTAATGATTGACTGACTGATTGTTAATTTCCTCATTAAATGACCAAATTTGGTGGCTAAACAATTTATTTTATCTTATATACTGTAAATGCATCATAAAGTAAATAAACAAACAAGCAGACAAACAAATAAACGTTTTATTTAACAGAGAAAATATTAACCACCATGATGACAACAGGAACTATTTTTGTTAGAATAAAGCACAAGATTCAATCTCACTATAAATGTTTAAAAGCATATAAGTGAGTTTAACAGATTGCACAACATTATAAAACCTAGCAGGAACTCCTGTAATGACCCAAACATGTGGGAATGGCTTGGAGCGAGGTCAGGAGTGTGGAAATAACTCCCAGCCGAGTTCCTGTAATGTATAAATGATCATGTGTGCAGTTCCCACAGACGGATGTGCCTTTAGCTCTAAACAGAAATTCTCAACTAAACATTGCTGTGTAGAGTGAGAAATTAAAAAAAAGTTTGTTTATTTGTTCTTTACTTAAAGAAGCATCCAGTGACAAAGAGACTCGCACTACAATATGTAAATTATAATAAAAAATAATAATAATAATATCAGAAGTATACTGTAGTTATTTATAAATAGATAGATAAAAATATATTGCAACCGGAATCAGCCTGTTATAATTGTGATTGAAGTTTAGACATCTAACTCTCTGGTCTTTCCTGATTTTTATTTCTTTCTACAGTGTAAAACACTGAAGGGTTACAAAATATTCAATAATCTCCTTGATCTTGAGATGTATCTGCAACTTATATAAATAGCCTTGATAATCTGAGGTGCTGGTTGTTAATTGGTGATTTCTGAGGCTGGTGACTCTAAATGAACGTCTCCTCTGCAGCAGTGGTACATTTTGGTCTTGTTTCCTGGGAAGGTCTTCATGAGAGACAGTTTCATCATCATGGAGCTCGATGGGTTTTACAAACGCATTCGACACACAATACTGTTCTTGCAAGAACTGTTCCAGAACTGCTGACCTTCATGTCTTAAAATAACAACAGACTGCTGCTACTTAATTACCTAATGCCATATGTGTTATTTCGTAATAATAATAAATAAATAAATAAATAATCTAGTATTGTTCTAGAATGAAGACAAAGTTTTAACTGGTACTGTAGGTTTTGTCACAGTGTGTATATACAGTAAACAATTTTTGCTTAATCAAAACATTTTGTCTGTCATTTTTGAACACATTGGAATGACAATGGAAAGCTGCCTATTGTCCAGTTACTTCACTATATCAAAACTAGTGTAAAGTAAAACCAGCTTAACCTTTCTCTCAAATTACTTATACAGTTATTATTATTATTATTATTATTATTATTATTATTATTATTATTATTATTTATTGATTGAAATGGCTTTGCACAGTTCAGCATGAACTTCTAGGAAACACAAATAAACCCACAACAACACGGAAATGGGTTTCTGTTCTCAAACAAGCCAATAATGTGAAGTGGATGTACTTAATTTGTTGAGTAACCCTGCAGAACAGATGCTAACAGGCTCAATTAGCAATGCAGTGGATTGTGTTTAGGGAAGAAGGGAGCACTTAGGGCAGTATGGAAACACGGTATGCTTACACATATTGATTAAAACATGGTAGAAAAGTTTGTAGCGCAGTGAATCTGAACGATGTTAATGTATTATATTTGAATAGACATTAATTGTCAAAATGTTCAGGGGCATGCGTGCTCCCATACATACCTTCTGCCATGGCAGTCGATTTTAGTAGTAATGTGTACATATTGATTTACTATTCTGTTTAAGAACAACAACAAGGAATTTATTGAGTTTTCTATTAATATGTGTAGGAACCTGTTCAATACTTCATTAATTTAAAACATCAGGAACCTCGGCAAGGCCATGAACATTGTACAGTGTGTCCACAATGATTAGGCAGGTTGCATTTTTGAGGATTAATTTCATTATTGAATAATTACAGTGCTCTCGATCAATCCAGAATGTAAATAAAGCTCAAACCTAAATATTTGAAAGTAAAAGTGAGCTTTTGGCTTTCTTAGGAGAATATCTATGTGTACACAATTAATGGGCAACTATTAGTGTGCAGAATTATTATGCAACTAAATGAAAAACCAACAATCTTATTTTTTCTCATGCGTAAAACATCCCTTGCAATTTTTGGCTTTTCAGTATACTAACAACAAGTGGCGGCCGGTCAATACGGGGCGCAGGGGCGCCGCCCCCATTACAATTAGGCAGAGAAGAATGTTCCTTTAACATGTAATTATTTAACATAAAAATTATTTATTTTAATAATGAAATAAAGTCATTTAGTCACAAAATTCCGCTGTATTTCTTAATATAATTTATTTGCATTTAAAAAAAATCTAATCTGTATTACGTCCATTTGTGTTCATGTACTCGGGGCGCCGGACAAACGAGTGTCTATGTAGGCACGTAAATTTTTGAAAAGCATGTGACCTGAGGCTGAGCTCTGATTGGATCTTTTCAAATCATCCTTGGGGCGCAGCACTGTGCGCCCTGAACCCACCCATTTTTGTTCTTAGCGAATCAATATCGTTTTTAAATATTTGCGATCATCTGATTGGACCATGTGATTCTCAACGAGTCTTTTCCGGCACTTCTTATATGGCGAGCGGAGCTGCTGACTGGATGTGATGTGAGTCAGGCCTTTATTTTATGCTAGTAGTGATGATGCGCAATCACCTGATAAATGCCTATTTACAGGCGAGTATTAAGTTTAATTTTGTTAAACTGCAACTGCTAACAACAACGAAAAAGGCTCCATCTATGGACGGTTTGCTTATGGCAAACATTTTCTTTATTCTTAATTTTTTTAATCACACTCACACGCAATCACATCTAGGGCTTGAATTTAGCTTAGGCAATCCATGCATGGGCATGTTTATGGATAGTGGGAGGAAACCGCAGAAGCCTCAGGAAACCCAGAACAACAGAAAGACAATCTAGGAACTCAACAACACTATTGACTGAGTCACTCACAGACAAACAAATAAAAAGAAATAAAAATAAGCAGAATATTTTTAGATTGCTCTGTACATCTTAAAAGTGAACGAAACTGTGCTCAGTTAAATAAAATGTTGGAATCATGTACTATTTACAAATATACAACTATATTTGAGCTCATAAAAAGGAATTCATTTAAAGCGGCTTTTAGTGGCTCCCCTTTCGCCTCATCCTTGAAAGCTTTGTATCTCAGACTCGTCTCATTCTTATGTGCATTATATTGAAGTTAATCTTATTTCCTGCTGTATTATTCTCTTCTTTGTGCTGGATTGTACTGACACGCTGGATTTATCTCAGAATTATTTTTCAGCGCTTAGCATTTGCCTCTGTGTTCCATTCCCAGCGTCCCTGTGTGATGTGGCACTTCAGTGGCATCACTCAGCTTTTTCATGCATTTGTTTCTGTCGCCGGCTCTTACTTCAACAGGGCTGCTGCTGTCAGCTCACACACTGGAGGAAGAAAGAGAGGACGCGAGAAAGGTGAGTGTCTACATTCACATTGCCAGGTGACACAAAAATGGTTACGAGCCTTATACACACAGACACAAAAACATTTTGAAAAAATCTTTTCAAATCAGACCTTCATATGTGATCAGATTACATGACAGCAACCTTTGGTCATTTAGGCAAATAGACATGGTCACGACAATCGGACGTTCAAAATGGCGAAGAAAGGTTCTTTGATTGACTTTGAACGTGCCAGACAGGTTGGTGCCGGAATTTTCACACACGACCATGTCTAGGGTTTTCAGGGAATGTTCCGCAAAAGACAAAACTATCCAGTGAGCTGCAGTCCTCTGGGCAACAATACCTTGTTGATGCCAAAAGGCATGGCGAGAATGGCCAGACTGGTTCGAGCTGATGGAAAGGCAGTAGCTCTGTAACTCAAATAACATCTTGTTCCCATAACCAAGGTATGCCAAAGAGCATCTCTGAATGCACGACATTTCAAACTGTGAAGCAGATGGGCAAAGAACAGGACACTGAGGCTAATATTGCCTGGTCTGATGAGTCATGATTTCTTTTAGACCTTCAGAAGGTAGGGCCTGAATTTGGAGTAAACAACATGAAAGCATGGATCCATCCTAAAGTGTATCAATGGTTCAGGCTGGTGATGGTGTAATGGTTTAGGGAAGTTCTTCTTGGAACACTCCAAATCCCTTAGTAGAAATTTTACATTCATGTGCATTTTTTCAATCCAGCATGGGCATATCACTGGCATCACCCAATTGTCAGCAAACTGCTAAACAAACATAAAGAACTACAGGGTGTATGAAAAGTAACTAGCCATTAAAAATTGGTAATAAAGTCCATATTTCTAATACAAATGTATTATAACAAATTGTACATGCAAAATGAAAGCAAATAAACACAAGGCCACTAGTTCTTGCATCGTTCACTGAGCATGCGATCATCAGCTTTGCATGACAATTTGTTATTGTACCTGGACACAGTGTTGCGTCCCCCCCTTTCACTGAACGCCAACAACTCTGCACAGGAACGATGGAATTCCACACTACATAGCATGCTGCGGTCTTAGCTTGCTCCTGAAGAGTCAAGTGGTCAGCCGTGCTTGTTCACTCCACATTTGCTGCCTCTCGTGGCTGATGCCTGTACTAATGACGCAGGCAATATGAAATCCTATTTACTATTCACTAGATCGTTTTTTCATCATGACTCCAGTGATACTACAGGTTCTATAGCCGTTAAATATTTCCAAGTTAATTTTCACCCACCCAGAAAGTAGAAAAAGAGAAAAGAAATAGTTTATACCAAAACCAAATAATGTTAAAAAAAAATGCAAAAGAAATTAACTCTCCATGTGTATCGATCTTCTGCTCCAGAAACACATCAGATGACAGAGAACAGCAGAACCAGGATTAGCTGCAAAACCAGCTAAATCTAGCCATCTGTCCTTCTTTTAATGCATTCATCTTATTAAATAATAAACTGGACTAATCTCTATATCGGTATAGTAGCAAAGATATTATTTCTGTCACGTCGCACGTCCAGGGATGGTGGTTCGAATCTCATCTCTGGTTTTTATGTCCATGTGTGTGGAGTTCTCCCTGTGCTTACTGGGTTACGTCCGGGTAATCTGTGTGTCTTTTACAGTCCAAAAACCTGCAGAATTTGTAGGTTCACTGATGCTGTGCTTGTGCCCTGTAGTTGGCACCCCATCCCATTAGTTGTACCCTCCTTGGGTACTAAGTTCACTGGGATAGGCTTCCTGTGACACTGTACAAACGAAGCAGTATAGAATGAGTGAGATGAGTGAGTACATTATTATTAATCATAAATAAATAAATAAATAAATAATAGTAATAAGGATGGGAGTGAGAGATGATTATGAAGTTGTGATGATGATACTGACCAATCACGTCAAGCTAACTGACTTGACAAGGTTAATATCTGACGTACTTTGGCACGTACTTTAATCAGTGTAACAACTGTGCCTTGACTATTCCCCAGTTTCAAAGGTAGCAGTAAATGTTCTATACTAGCTTTTAATAGTAAGACACATCAAAGCTTTACACTTTACTGTATAAAGTGTTAACCAATTACCTGTACATTTGTACTGTAGGTGTAGATATAAAGCCTTTTACATGTCTCAATTATATATCTCAGAGCTGAAAAGACATATTTTTAAATGTTTTTTAACCATACTCTATGTTGACTGTGTGAGAATGTGCTGCTATCTGACATTCCTGGTTAGTCCTGTAAAGCCTCTCTGACATGCAAGTTATGCATAATTCATTTAATTTATTTGAACTGATTGACCTTCATGAGTCCAAAGGCTTGATCACAGAGTATTTTCATTTTATATTCATTAGACGCCTACCTACTGTATGTAGAATCTCAAATATTGACACAGAATTCATAAGACTTCCATGCAAACATGGTGTACTAATAGCTTGGTGTCGGTTTCGTGGCTCTTGATTACTTACTTTGTTTGCTTGTTTATCCTCGTTCGTTCTTCTAAGTAGCAAAAGTAAATGAAAATTGTCTGTGCTCAAATTATTATTATTATTATTTTTTTACAGGAGAAACTTATTTCTGCTTTTCTTGTCTTATTCTTTTGTTATGCCTGTTTAGAAAAAGAAAAAATGATTTGCCCTTACATGGTCAGCTTTCATTTGTGTCTGCATGTGTATGTGTGCGTGAGTCTGTTTTACAGCTCTTTGATGTTACTTCCAGGCTTTCAGCTCTGAGCTTTGGAGAGAAATGCTGAGAGTGTGAGAGACAGTGTGTCTCTAAGATCTGCCAGAATAAATGTCACACTATTTTGGACTACAAACAGATGTGAAATTGGTGTGTTTCATCACATTTTGGAGCAACCCGGTGCTCTTTTCAGGCTTTATGGCGTATAGCTGCTGAGAAAAGTCTCGATTTTATACAAGTTTTTTTTTTTTTTTTTTTTGCAGAATGGGAGTAATTGTACATGGGATGTTCAAGTCAAACTGGGACTTTTGATTGTACAGAATAACAGAACACAGTTATGAGAGAAAAACTTCCTGCTTCACATCTGAAACACTGGCCTCCCAGGAACACTTTTAATGGCCCAAACATGTGGAAATGGTTTGGAGCAAAGTCAGCTCAAGACCTTCTGATCAGTAGGCCAGCAATTTAACCACTGAGCTATCCCTGCCCCAATAAGCATTTTATCAAAGTACTGTGCTTGAAGTGTTCTGTAAATGTCATAAATTTTATACCATCATTCACCAGAAATTTTATCACACATTTGGGAAAACGTGACTGTGTAAGGTGCCATGACGGAACTGATTAATACCATTTTTTTTTTTTAAATGTCCTCATGTTTTTCTACCAAACCAACAACAGTGTAACCGTTTTTGCCAATGTATATAAAACTGATATTTTTCTGTATTTTGACATTCTTTTCAACAATTATTGCCTAAATGACCAGACTATGTGGCAATATAATTATGCACACTTTATGGCTACATAATTTTAAAAGCATTGATGGAGAATTGCTATTATTATTTTCAAGGTCTCCCAACAGGAACCATCCCGCATGACCTATAATCCACTTCATCACTACTATCACCAATGGCGCCATAACTTCCTGTCATGTACCCACTCCATTAAAAAAAAAAAGCAAGGGATATTCCTGTTCTGAAGAAGTCCATTCTGGATACCTCAGACATCAGCAGCTACTGATCGGTATCACTTATTTCTTTCTAAAATCATTGAATTAACAATAACCTGTCTGTCAGTCTCTCACAACACAACTTCCAATATCCTAATCAATCTGGCTTTAAACATTCCATACAAACTACAATTTGAAAAGCTAGGTGTGAGATTTGCCAAACTAGTCCACATTCTCCTCAACCCTTCTACAACCACAAGATTCTTTTCGTGACACAACATGGCACAGGGTTGCTTCCCAACTGGAGGGCTGGTTACATAAGATGGCATGGAGGGGATCCATATCTGTTCCACACATACAGTACTCCTCACTGATGTCCCACAAGACTCAGTATTTGGCCCTTTTTTGTTCTCCATCTGTACTCTTTCCATGGCGAGGTCATATGCTCAATGCTATGTGGGTGATGCTCAACTTCTCATTTATTTCCCTTCTTCAGGCACTCATGTTTCTGCTCAGTATGTCTGATAGAAATCTCATCTTGGATGGCAGCTGGAATTTAATAATTTAAAACTGAACTAATGTTCATTCCAGATGATTCATTCCCATGTGAACATTTTCCTGTTCTCCCTGAACAACTCTATAAGTTCACCTTCAGTCAGTACTCGCGAAGTTGAATTAACCACGAACAATCATCTCCCCTTTTCTGCTCACACCGTTAACCTGACATGCTCATGCCGATTTTTTATTTACAACATCATACAACATCTATCTACACTGGCCACTCAGGTGCTCGTTCAGTCCCTTTTTATTTCATTTCAAGACTGGACTACTGCAACTTACTCCTGGCAGGTCTGCCTCTGTGCCCCATTTGACCTCTGCAACTGATATAGAATGTAGCTACATGAATTGTTTTTTTTTTTTTTTTTCAAATTCTCCCATGCCACTCCATTACTTTGCTCAGTCCACTGGATTCCTGTAGATGTCCGTATCAAATTTGGAAAAACATTGATGCTTGCCTACAAGGCCAAAAAAAAGTGCCCTCACCTCTTTCCTTGAAGCATTTATCACACTCCACACTACAGCATGTTTTCCCAGATCCTTCAGCACTGCTCTGTTGGTCCCTGAACCTATTTATTACTATGGACTTCAAAGAACATCTGTAAGTCACTCTAAATAAGGGCATCTGCCAAATGCCATTAATTGTAAATGTAAAAATCATAGATAACTTTTGTGGATTATATTGGCCATACCCAGCATACAATCACTGTAGATGAAGCCATCGCTAATGCATCAATATCAAAATAAAAGAGGACTCCAGTGTTAGGCTATCAGCGGCTGGAATGATATTAACAGCTACTAGCCTGAGCAAGGTGTATGTTTTGCAGTTGAGGAAAACAGTTGTAAATTTTGGACAGTTGCAAAAAAAGACATTAGTAGATATGTGTCACTAATATGTTTGTGCTACGCAACATTTTTTTAACTGCTACACAATTACCACTCTGTATGACATGGTGCCTAAGTGTGCTAAATCCATGATGTGTTTAATTCCTTTCTTCATGTGCTAGCATTGCATTGCATTTTGCTCTAGGATTGGCTTTCCTGTAAGGAACTAGCCAATCATACAGTACATTAGACCGAATTCTTGTAATCCGGCATATTGCAGAAGGTGGGATTTAAAGGATACACACACTCACCTAAAGGATTATTAGGAACACCTGTTCAATTTCTCATTGATGCAATTATCTAAACAACCAATCACATGTCAGTTGTTTCAATGCATTTAGGGGTGTGGTCCTGGTCAAGACTCCAAGATCTCCTGAACTCCAAACTGAATGTCAGAATTGGAAAGAAAGGTGATTTAGTCTGAGTATTTCACAATCTGCTCAGTTACTGGGATTTTCACGCACAACCATTTCTAGGGTTTACAAAGACTGGTGTGAAAAGGGAAAAACATCCAGTATGCGGCAGTCCTGTGGGCGAAAATGCCTTGTTGATGCTAGAGGTCAGAGGAGAATGGGCCGACTGATTCAAGCTGATAGAAGAGCAACTTTGACTGAAATAACCACTCGTTACAACCGAGGTATGCAGCGAACCATTTGTGAAGCCACAACACGCACAACCTTGAGGCGGATGGGCTACAACAGCAGAAGACCCCACCGGGTACCACTCATCTCCACTACAAATAGGAAAAAGAGGCTACAATTTGCACGAGCTCACCAAAATTGGACAGTTGAAGTTGAAGAAAAATGTTGCCTGGTCTGATGAGTCTCGATTTCTGTTGAGACATTCAAATGGTAGAGTCAGAATTTGGCGTAAACAGAATGAGAACATGGATCCATCATGCCTTGTTACCACTGTGCAGGCTGGTGGTGGTGGTGTAATGGTGTGGGGGATCTTTTCTTGGCACACTTTAGGCCCCTTAGTGCCAATTGAGCATGGTTTAAATGCCACGGCCTACCTGAGCATTGTTTCTAACCATGTCCATCCCTTTATGACCACCATGTACCCATCCTCTGATGGCTACTTCCAGCAGGATAATGCACCATGTCACAAAGCTCGAATCATTTCAAATTGGTTTCTTGAACATGACAATGAGTTCACTGTACTAAAATGGCCCCCACAGTCACCAGATCTCAACTCAATAGAGCATCTTTGGGATGTGGTGGAACGGGAGCTTCGTGCCCTGGATGTGCAGCCCACAAATCTCCATCAACTGCAAGATGCTCTCCTATCAATATGGGCCACGTTTCTAAAGAATGCTTTCAGCACCTTGTTGAAGGCAGTTCTGAAGGCGACAGGGAGTCAAACACTGTATTAGTATGGTGTTCCTAATAATCCTTTAGGTGAGTGTATATATACAGGTACAGACCAAAAGTTTGGACACCCCTTCTCATTCAGCGAGTTTTCTTTATTGTGTTCTTTCTTGTGTTCTTTATCCCAAATGCGTCTCTTCTGCTTGTCGTCTGTCCTTAGCAGTGGTTTCCTAGCAGATCTTCTACCATGAAGGCCTGATTCACACAGTCTCCTCTTAACAGTTGTTCTAGAGACGTGTCTGCTGCTAGAACTCTGTGTGGCATTGACCTGCTCGCTGATCTGAGCTGCTGTTAACCTGCGATTTCTGAGGCTGGTGACTAGGATGAACTTATCCTCCGCAGCAGAGGCGACTCTCGGTCTTCCTTTCCTGGGCCGGTCCGCATGTGAGCCAGTTTCTTTGTAGCGCTTGATGCTTTTTGTGACTGCACTTGGGGACGCTTACAAAGTTTTCCCAATTTTTCGGACTGTCTGACCTTCACTTCTTAAAGTAATGATGGCCACTTGTTTTTCTTCACTTAGCTGCTTTTTCTTGCCATAATACAAATTCAACCTCTTTGAATGAGAAGGTGCGTCCAAATTTTTGGTCTGTACTGTATATATATATATATATATATATATATATATATATATATATATATTGGACCACTCGGTCCAAACAAATATTATATAAATATTTTCACTTATTGTAATGTTTTAGCAATTAATAAAACACCTCTGACCAATCAGAATCTGAATACATTTTATCATTTTTTTTAAACCCCATTTACTGAGTTGCCAAAAAAAAAGGTTAAATGTGCAACTTTCCTTCCTCTTAACCCTTGATGCCAGAAATTATATTGTAGTAACCAAAAAAAAAAATATGTACACAAACAGTAAACGGTTTTCTTTCCAAAAAGTTTATCCCCAAATAAATGTTTGTTATTGAATTTATGTTAAAAATGAAAAACAGACGCATGTCAGATTCTCGTCACCACACGCGTTGGAGCCCCGCCCCCGCACCTCGCACTCCATTCACATGCACGATTTATGTAAACGTCTCTATTCAGATGTAATAAATGCTAATTGCTGTGTTGTTTGGGGGAGTGATGTGCTGATGCATGCCCGGGTCCAACAGAACAGGAAGGGCTTGAATGAAGGAAGAAAAACAATAAAAAAAATTATTTTTACGTAAATATTCTTATATGCACGTAAAAATCTCTCCATGATAAAATGACTTGTGACATGAATCCACACGAAGCGCTTCAGTTTCAAATAATCATTCAACGCTGGATACAAACAGCAAAAAAACATTATGATTATTATTATTCTGATTATGAACATGTTTTTTTTTTTTTTTTGCTGTTTGTGTCCAGTGGTGAATGATTATTTGACCATGAATGGCTGGAATGATGTAATAAAGCTGCTCACTTTTAAAAATGCAGTGTTTATTCAGCAAGTATATGTTTCTGCTCTGTTGTTTCTCTGGGATACCGAGTTTACATTTTGTCTGCTTTGCAAAAGTTGTGTATATTATGACTGAAACCAAGCTGCTTGTATCGGCTCATATCGGCAACGTTTTGATCAATGGGGAGATGAAAAGTCAAACTGTACACCAAAATCAGCAGCTTAATTTCATTCATAAAATACTTAGATGACAAACAACAACACAGCACAATGCATGGTGTCTGTGTGTGGCTGAAATGTGTGTGTGTGTGTGTGAATAAGCTTTATAGTGACTAAAATGTCCGCGTGATCCCGCGGCGCGCGCGCGCTCTTTCACTTTGCGGAGTTTTGCTCGAAAGGCAGATGAACGCGCGCGCGCCGATATACAGATTTATAAGAGATTTCTTTTTTTTAATTCAGTTTCTCTTTACATAATCCACTAGAAATACAACAAACCCAGATTTATACTCGCTAAAAATGCGCTGCCTTTGAGGCGCTGCGCAAAATGTGCGCCGATATGAGGCGCTTTATTTCAGCTTTATTTTCAGCGCTTTATACTAATATATTTTTGATGTGTAGTTTTTATTTTTTTTTGGTTTACATAAGAATTGTGTTTCAATGAATGTTTCAGAAACCTGCTTTATTTTTATGTGTTTGTGTGAGGAATCTGAGTGTGTGTTGGTGTGAACAGCTGAGACAATAGAAGACCTGGTGAAACCTGATGCTACCTGAGCCAGGTGTGAATGTGTCTTACATATTCATGAAATGAATGAAGAGATTATTCAGTGAAACAGAGGTATATATTTAAATATATATATAAATATATACAAGAATTTACAAGAATATTTCATAAAAATTCTTTTTGCCAATTTAGTGACTTTTCTTCCTCTTATTTATTGCAATCTCCAGATAGCAGCATGTTCATTTATATTTTATATCTTTTGATTGGTTACCCATCTGCTTTTCTGTCACCTCTACTAAACATTATGTCCAAACACAAAAGTCCCTGTTTTTGCCATATTGTTTTTATTTATCTGTAAACAAAGCACAGGCCATGTGTCTCGCAGAACATTGGCAAATATTATTATGGTGAGAGCAAACAGCAGTTTCCACTCCTGTCGAGACCTGAAACTGTGCAGCTCATGTCCCCGTCCTGCGAGCTCTACACATCGTGAGCCGACTTTTAATATTTTAATAACAGATAACAATCATGGACCGACATCTTATTACCAGATACAATAAGTGACATTTCCCATATGTGCAAGGTCACTGAGAAATGTGGGGCAATGTTAAAGATTTTGTCAGGAAATTAATGTGGAATAATTTAAAGCAAAAAAAAAAAAAAAATCCTTTCTGAATTGAATGCAAAGATTTTAATGATCGGTGAGTTATTTAAACTCATCTCCCAAGAAGGTTATTTTTTATACATGAATTTCAGTTCCTATAATTACCACATTTTGTAATTACAAATTTGAATTCAGCCTTTTATTGTGCAGTAAATTATAACAAAAATGCTAAGAAATTTCACACTGATGTATGATTACTTATTATTACTTGTTTCTTGGCTTTTGGCTTTTTTTTGCAATAAACAAATAAAATGACCATGATTGATTAATTAATTATGCATAAACAAATGTATATAATCAAATACAATTAAACAAACTACACACATATATAATGAAACATATATATATATATATATATATATATATATATATATATATATATATATATATATATATATATATATATATATTTTTTTTTTTTTTTTTTTTTCATGTGAAAATTTGTAATTAGTATAATGAATACATAATTTAAAAATGCTCAAACTGCTATTTAAAATATACACAATCCGACTAACAGGCTTTATTTGACTTATTCCTGGAGTCTGGAGAAACTCTGCTCAGAAATGAGCTCGGCCTTTTATAGGGATCAGTGCAGGATATAAAAGAGAGCATTAGGCATGAATTGTTCCTCGCAAATAGGACGAAAAAAAAGGATGGAACCAGGTGCAGGAACTGAAACTGATGTTGTGAGCGGTGCTTGTATGACCGGGAGAGATGGCTTTGGATGCTAAACAGAGGCTCAGATAAAAAGAAAACCTATCCCCTTAAAATAGATTTAAGAACACTAGAGTGTTCTTTCAGTTGCCTCCCTTAAGCTAATAACAGCTCTTCTAGAGACCAACAGAAAAAAAAAAAAAAACATAAATAGATAGATAAGCTAAATAAGCTATGGTAAATTTTTACCTCAATTAATGTACAGTGTATCTAAAAGAATACATAGTGAAAAATATATATATATTTTTTTCTTTCATATTTTGATTAATTAAATATTATATAAAGTGAAAGAATTCACACCTTTTTTGTTTTCCATCTTACATCTGTACATTGTTTTCAGCTTACATCTCATTAAAAAAAAAAATCCAGTATCTCAAAATATTAGAACATTTCTTAAGACATAAAAACATGATTTACAGTGAAGAAATTAAACAAATATTATCATAATGTATACACTCAATACTTTATTATCGAACTATATACAACACAAATTACCACGTTACTGCAGCATGGCATGGAGGCGATCAGCCTGTGGCACTGCTGAGGTGTTATTGTAGACCAGGTTCTTTGATATCAGAATTTAGCTCATCTCTATTGTTGGGTTGGGTATTTCTCATCTTCCTCATGACGGTATCCCATATATTCTCCATGAGGTTCAGGTCAGGTAAGCGAATGGGAGCCCATCAAGCCCAGAAATATCATGTCAACAAACCAGTAAGTGGTAGTTCTGGCACTGTGGGTAGGGGCTAAGTCTAAGTCTGCTGGAAATCAGAAACTCCATAAACATAGTCAGCAGGTGTGCATGAAGAATGAAGTGCTCTGACTGCATTGACTATGGACTTGAAAAAGCACAGTGGAGCAATAGCAGAAGATGACATGGCACCCCAAATAATCATTGACTGTGGAATTTTTTTTTTCACTGGACTTGAAGCAACTTCTGTGACTCGCCATTTTTGCTCCAGACTCTGGGACCTCAATTTTCATATAAAATATAATGTAACATTTACTTTCCTCTTAAAAGAGTATTGAGTAACGGTCCAATTATTTTTCTACAATGCCCAGGTATGATGCTTCTGCACATCTGATTCAGAATGGCTAGATGCAAGGAACACAAACGTTTCTATTTGTTAAATATATCTGTGCGTAGTGGCTCTTGAGGCACTGACTCCAGACTCACTCCACTCTGAAGTTCTCCAAAGTTTTTGTATAGGCTTTGCTTGACTATCGTCTTAAGTCAGCAGTTATCTCTGTTTGTGCACCTGTTCCTGCCACACTTTTCCTTTCTAGTTTCATCTTTTCTAGATGACCCTCATTGGGAGGATGTCAGTGACCATATTCTGGACAACTTATAACTCATCATCTTTCCCTTGATTGTGGATGTGGATTGTGGAACTAGACCAAATGTTTTTTTGTACTGTTTCAATAGTAGGAGAACTGTTGCCTTGAATCTCCCAGGTTCGATTCCCACCTTGGGTCAGTTTGTATGGAGCTTGCATGTTTTTGGTGGGTTTCCTCCTACAGTCCAAAGACACACAGATTAGACTTACTAATCTGAAAGTCTGCGTGTGTGAGAGTGTGCATGTTTGTGCGCCCTGTGATGGATCAGGTGTACCCTGCCTTGTGTCCTAAATCTCTAAATCTCCTAATCAAAAAGGTTCATGAAATAGTTCATTTTATATTCAATGAATCTAGACCATATGAGTTCCACCTTTACATTACATTATGGGAAAAAAAAAACTTTTTCACAATATTCTAGTTCACTGTATACTATGAAAAGCGTAAAATCAGTTGGAAGAGGGTCACCGCAAATATCATCATGCATAGGCTAAAGCAGGAAGATGCATTATTATAAACAAAAACACATCTTTGGAAGAATATATACAAGATTTGCAACAAGTACTTTAAAGGTTTGAAAAAATTGGGGTAAAAGTGTTGTCTTGGGCACGGCTGGCTGGCGCAGGATGAATGAATGGATCTCGGGCTCATGACAGGTTGAAAAACCCAAGCTACTTGAGAGTCTCACGATTTGTGTGGTAAACGCTAAAGGAGTTGCATGCAGGCAGGGCGACACCACATGCCCCAAACACTTCAAAGCCGGTTAAACTGAACAGTGCCATTTGATCACTGCATGAAAGAGAGTGGCCAAGGGACTGTGTGCACTGGTGCATCTGTGCCAAGAACTACCTTCAACGACCCAAGGAAAAGGCCTCTGTGTTCACTGTCAAAGCCCCGTCCCAAGTCGGGGTAAGCCACCCAGATGTTGAAAGTCACAAAGGCTCATGCCAAGGTCGCGGCAATTGGCGGCTACAGAAAGAGGACAGCTGCATTAAAAAGCCTGCAGGAGCCACTGCCCACAGAGAATCCACTCTGCCACTCTAAACTCGCCAACCTAGACTAGCCTGCGCATAAGAGTGGCATGTGAGTGGTGCAATACCTTGCACCCTGGAGACTTCAAAGGTGAGCTGTTTTCGGCATTAGCCTGGGCACGCTATGCTCTCAGTATACCAACCTCAGCACACTATGCTGTCACTATGTCAGCCTGAGCACAATGTGCTGCCATTATACCAGCCTGAGCACTCTGTGCTGTCATTATACTGTTTCACTTGCTTGAGCTCACTGCATAAAGGTGAGCAGACTGAACACCACCAATTCACCTATCTGAGCTCACTTAGCCCAAATCGTCACCCCTCCACTGCCGTGCCTGACAGTGGGTATGGGGTTTGGTTTTCGTTTCATGTCATCAACTTGAACATTGAACATGATCAGTGAGACCTGTAAGGTTTGAGATGTAACTCGGTTTGATGTAACTTTCCGGATTGATTTGCAGCAACAATTCCTCCTCTACATCCATTGCTTATGTCTTTCCCTCTTGGCATTGTGT
>JAAGKR010010583.1:0-22253 GCA_011419295.1 Clarias macrocephalus | reverse complement strand
CTGGAGGAAGTGTTTCAGGGCCAGAAACAGAGCCATCATTTCGAGGCAATTGCTGTGCCATGCAAGAAGATGACCTCTCCAGCTCCCCTGTGCTGGACAGCCATCCAAGACCGCACCCCAGCCCGTGAGGGACGCGTCTGTCGTTAGCATCTTGCGACAACAAGACAGACCTAAAGTGGGACCCAAAGTCAAAAACCGGGGTCTGAACCACATAGAAAGGGTACGAAGCCCCAGTGCGTAACCCTTATTAGCCTCTGGGGATTGGCCCTTGAGTGAAACCCCCTGGCTTTTAGCCACAACTGACAACGCCCTCATGTGCAGAAGGCCCAAAGGTATCACCGTGGACGCAGCTGCCATGAGACCTAAAGATCTTTAAAAGTGATGGAGTCACTTTCTGGCCTAGCTTGATTTCCTTCAGGGTGTTGGAGGATGGGTTCGACACAAGTGGGAAACAGCTGTGCCCACCTTGTGATCGAATCCCATGTGACACCCAAATATGTTGTCCTCTGAACAGGAAAGAGAATGCCTTTCGTGGCGTTGAGTCTCAATCCTAAAGAATGGATATGAGCTAGGATGACATCCCGATGTCGAAGCGCTAGCTATTAAGACTGAGCGCGAGAGAAAGGGGGAAATCCCGTCTCATACGCACGCGAGCCCCAGGAATGTGCCGCGGCTCGCGGTTTCTCTTTAAAGAAAGCGAGCCGCGCGCAAAGTGGCTTAATAGCTTTTCAACCAAATCTTGCCATTATCGGTAAGTAGAGTTTTTCTTTCCTACCGTGATTCTGTTGCACACACACACGCAAACACAAAGCGGTCCTGAAGACAAAAAGATCTGAGGATGTTTCACATCTCTAAATCTAAACATTTGCCCAGATCTTACGTTACCTTGCTCATAAATTGGTAAACACCTGATTTTATATTATCATCGTTGGCCACGGGATAAACAGAATTGATAAGATACACTAAATCGTGCTAAACACTGGACGGATGGATGATTAAGTGTATGAATTTACAACTATAAATTTTGTTCACTTTAATCAAATTAACCCGAATCGTTAAAGATTCGATTCACCTCTGACCCAGAGTTGAAACCCTACATATTAATTGTGGAGAATGCATTGAGCATTCTGTTCACATTAAAAATAGTACAACATTTTGTGTGTATTTTGAGTGAGGCTACTTGAACCTAACCTCATTTGGAAGTTGTACCTGCTGTGAACTAAGCAGAGGAAAAGGGTTCTTCATGGAAGTCCTGATGTTGTGCTGGCTGTTAATATAGTTAATTAAACAATGATTGATACAAAGGACAAAGATTCCGTTGTGGAAAGGGAATTAAATGGTGAACTTTTGAGCTGCTAGTTAGAGAATTATATCCACACATGTAAAAATATAGATATCAGTAAACACATTTGCGCAAGTTAGATTTTGTCACTCTCTTTTTTGCACCATGCAATGCCATTCAAATTTAAATATAGTCAACCTATCCTAACCTTACTGTCATCACATTGAAGCTAAAAACCAAAAACAACATGTGAGGCTTCAGCAGTCAGTCGGAATCAAAAAGTATCATGAGACACAACTCATTGATGGCAAATACAGTACAGTAGGGACTTTTTCTTTAGCAAAAGTTTTAGGTTAGCCCATGAGTCATAGTTGATGTTATTAGGTTGCTTTTTATTGTTAAAAAGAAATTTTTACTAAGGTAAACTATATTACATACCATTATATACCATAGTATAATAGTCGTACTTCAGACAGTACCATGGTAGGCTCCACAGGACTTTAAAGAGTACCATTGTAGATACTATGGCACTTCAGTGGGTACCATGGTTGTATTATGGTGTGTACCACCATACTTTAGTGAATACCATGGTACTTATTGGGTACAACAGTGGCTAATAAAAGGTCCCAAGTATTTAATATTATATAAAAATATGTTTCTATATACTGCATCATATAGCTATGTTAATACATACTAGTGGTATGGTATAGCACAGACAATACCATATTATTGTATTTAATATTAAGAATTTCAACATACACTATGGTATTTAATTAATGTTACATAGAGTGGTCGTATAATATATCAATATAACCAGTATGTTACATAAGCATATATAACATATTTTGACAGTATCCTTGTATGTGTTCCATATAACCATACTACAGGTACATGTACATGTACGGCTGTACCAAAGTATATACCATGGCAGAACCATGTACAGTATTATAGAATTAGAATGAGCTTTATTGCCAAGTACCTTTGCATGTACAAGGAATTTGTTTTGGTGACAGAGCTTCCAGAGATGACAAAACAAACAATACGGGAAAAAAATGGTAACAGCAAATGAAGTAGAATGTGGGGTTTCATCAAATACTGTAAGTCAAACAAATATCAAAGGTACTACACAGTATATAACAAATAACTCCAATAAATATCAGTGATATTACACAGTATATTGCACACAATATTGCACATATAAACTGGTAAATTGCCTGGGGAAAAAAACTTTTCTTGTATCTGACTGTCTTGGTGTTTGGTGCTCTGTATCATCGACCAGACATTCTAAGAAACGTTCAAAGAAAACGTGGCTTGGGTGTGAGTGGTCCAGAGTGATATTCTGAACCCTTTTCTTCACTCTGCATACATATAGTTCTTGCAGATTGGGCATGGGATTGTTGATAATCCTTTCAACAGTCCGAACCGTCCTTTGTAATCTTCTAATGTCTGATTTTGTAGCTGAGCCAAAGCAGACAGTTATTGAAGTCCACAGGACTTACAGGAAAATACAACCTCTGATGGGTCTTTTTAACAATAGAGCCAATGTGATCGTCCCACTTCAAGTCCTGTTCATGTGCAGGGAGGTTTCTCCTAAAGTCCATGATCATCTCCACTGTTTTGAGCATGTTCAGATCCAGGGTGTTGTGACTGCACCAGACAGACAGCTGCTCAGCCTCGCTTCTATATGCAGACTTGTCACTATCTTGGATGAGGCAGATGATCGTAGTGTCGTCTGCAAATTTCAGGAGCTTGACAGAGGGGTCTGTAGAGGTGCAGTCGTTTGTGTAGAGTCAGAAGAGCAGAGGGGAGCCTCCATGGGGAGCTCCAGTACCAGAACCAATGACAGACAGAGCTAGGAACAGAGAGCTGGGTTAGTTTGGTCTGGAGCAGTGCTGAAATGAATGTATTAAAAACTGATGTAAAATCTAAAAACAAGACCCTTGCATATGTCCCTGATTTGTCCGGATGTTTCAGGATGAAATGCAGTCTATTCTTGACTGTATGATTCACAGAGGTGTTTGCTCTATAAGCAAACTGCAGGGGGTCCAGTAAGGGTCCATGATGACCTTCAGATAAGCTAACAGTCTTTCAAACATCTTCATGACCACGGATGTTAGGGCAACTGGTCTGTAGTCATTAAGTGCTGTGATTTTGGGTTTATTTGGAATGGGGTTAGGCAGCACGGTGGTGTAGTGGTTAGCACTGTCGCCTTGCCGATTCCCGTCTCTGTGTGCTTGGAGTTTGCATGTTCTCCCCGTGCTTGGTGGGTTTCCTGTTTCAGACTTTATTTTCACCATTGACCAGATACCACTGAAGCTTGTAAGAAAGTCGCAACATACCAAGTCCTTCATCCCAACCAGAAGTGGTCAGTGCTGAAACCGTAAACAAAGACAAGGAAAAAGTGGAGGACTCATGCATGTGGCAAGGGATCCAGGCCATCGCTGACTTGAAACCACCCAGCAGGGCACCTCCAACCAGCTCTTCTACGCCCATTTTGAGAAAGGGAACACAGAGGCTATGTTCAAAACGTAGCTACTACCAGGTGAGCAGGCGCTCACACTCTTCACCTTTGAAATGTGTGCTACTCTGAGCAGAGTGAACCTAAGGAAAGCAGCTGGTCCTGATGGCATCCCCGGCCGAGTATTTAGAACATGCGCACTGCAGCTGTGTAAGGTATTTACAGACATCTTCAATCTGTCCTTTGCCCAGTCTGCTGTCCCAACCTGCTTTAAGTCTGAAACCACCAACAGCGTTAGATGACTTTCAACCCATTGCACTCACCCCCATTGTTGCAAAATGCTTTGAAAGACTGGTCGTCACCACTTCTCTGCACTGTCACTTTCTGTTTATATTTCACTGCTTCAATTTTTACCATTATGCATCTTTTAACCATCAATAATTATGTTCAACAGTGCAGTACTGTGTATATCCTGTTACTTTTAAGCATGTAATCTTCCAGACATCCTAATCCACTGCAGTGTTTGCACAGTTAATGCATTACACTGTATTATACTGTACACCATATATTCCACATCGTTATTACCTAGTTCATCTTGTGTTTACTAAAGCACATTTACGGCACAATGTTGCACAGTTATACTGTACAGTCGTGGCCAAAAGTTTTGAGAATTACATAAATATTGGAAATTGGAAAAGTTGCTGCTTAAGTTTTTATAATAGCAATTTGCATATAATCCAGAATGTTATGAAGAGTGATCAGATGTATTGCATAGTCCTTCTTTGCCATGAAAATTAACTTAATCCCGAAAAAAAACTTTCCACTGCATTTGATTGCTGTCATTAAAGGACCTGCTAAGATCATTTCAGTAATCGTCTTGTTAACTCAGGTGAGAATGTTGACGAGCGCAAGTCTGGAGATCATTATGTCAGGCTGATTGTGAGCGCATCTGCATGCACAGTGAGGCGAAGATTTTTGGAAGATGGTCTGGTGTCAAGAAGGCCAGCAAAGAAGCCACTTCTCTCCAAAAAAACCATCAGGGACAGATTGATCTTCTGCAAAAAGTATGGCGAATGGACTGCTGAGGACTGGGGCAAAGTCATATTCTCGGATGAAGCCCTTTCCGATTGTTTGGGGCATCTGGAAAAAGGCTTGTCCCGAGAAGAAAAGGTGAGCGCTACCATCCGTCCTGTGTCATGCCAACAGTAAAGCATTCTGAGACCATTCATGTGTGGGGTTGTTTCTCATCCAAGGGAGTGGGCTCACTCACAATTTTGCCCAAAAACACAGCCATGAATAAAGAATGGTACCAAAACACCCTCCAACAGCAACTTCTTCCAACAATCCAACAACAGTTTGGTGAAGAACAATGCATTTTCCAGCACAATGGAGCACCGTGCCATAAGGCAAAAGTGATAACTAAGTGGCTTGGGGACCAAAACTTTGAAATTTTGGGTCGATGGCCTGGAAACTCCCCAGATCTTAATCCCATTGAGAACTTGTGGTCAATCCTCAAGAGGCGGGTGGACAAACAAAAACCCACTAATTCTGACAAACTCCAAGAAATGATTATGAAAGAATGGGTTGCTAAGAGTCAGGATTTGGCCCAGAAGTTGATTGAGAGCTTGTCCAGTTGAATTGCAGAGGTCCTGAAAAAGAAGGGGCAACACTGCAAATCCTGACTCTTTGCATAAATGCCATGTAATTGTCGATAAAAACCTTTGAAACGTATGAAGTGCTTGTAATTATATTTCAGTACATGACAGAAACAACTGAAAGATCTAAAGCAGATTAGCAGCAAACTTTGTGAAAACTAATATTTGTGTCATTCTCAAAACCTTTGGCCACGACTGTACGTTGCTATGTCACTATACATACTATAACTCTCAACAAATGCATCTTCTTTTTATATAACACTTTATTTATTGTATTTGTTTGTGGTAAATAGGCCACTTATGCACTTCTGGTTAGTTGCTAACTGCATTTCATTGTCACTGTAGTTAGTGATGGCTTGTATGCCCTGCCACTTCAGAAGTGCACACACCTCCGCAGTAATCCACTGTTTCTGGTTGGGTCAGGAGATGATGTTCTTGGAGACAGTGACGTCATCGATGCTCTTGTTGATGTAGCTGGTCACTGACATGTACTCCTCCAAGTCGGTAAAGTCGCCGTAAGTTGCAGCCTCCTTAAACATGTTCCAGTGTTCTCAAAACAGTCCTGAAGAGCAGAGATGGCTCCTACTGTCCAGGTTTTCACCTGATTCAGAACCGGTTTCAAATGCCTGATGATGGTCTGTATGCTGGAATTAGCATAACAGAGATGTCGTCTGAGTACCCGAGGTGGGGGCAAGGCTGTGCCCGATATTCGCTGGGGATGTTTGAGTAAACAAGAGTCAGCGTGTCCCCCCTCGTTGCAAAGTCCACATACTGATGGAGTTTAGGGAGCACTGGCTTGAGATTTGCATGGTTGAAATCTCCAGAGACAATACCCGGGTGTGTGCTCTACAGTTCACTGATCTTTGCATACAGTTCCCATAGTGCTTCCTTAGCATTAGCACTAGGTGGAATGTACACTCTAATAATGAAAATGGTGGTGAATTCCCACGGTAAATAAAAAGGTCTGTACCTAACAGTCACAAACTCCAGCAGCGATGAGCAATAATTAGCATCATATCATGTTGATGTAAACACACAAGCCACTTACCGCACAGAGCTGTATTTCTGTTGGTGCGAAACGAGGCTAGCCCGTCTAGTTGAATGGCGGCATCTTGTCACACAGCAGTCTCTAAACTCATGTGGTGTAGTTTCCTGGAGTTGAATGTAGTCCAGTTTATTTTCCAGGAGCAGAGGTTGGATAAGATAATGGATGGGATAGCTGGACAGCTAGGGTTTGTTTTTAGCATAGCACAGACTCCTGCCCGTTTGTCACGTTTCTGCTTCCTCATGCACCGCTTCTGATGTCCCCTCCTCTGGCCGCTGGCATCAGGAAATGCTAAGGCCTTGAGGCCTGGTTCACACAGCAAGCCGAGGTCGCATAGTTTTTCTCGTAGCTTATTGTGGATGTCGTTAACCGGGTTATTTATTTCCAAAAGTGTCTGCCGGTAGTATATATGGACAACAGATGTCCATATACAGTGTGAAACAAATGCGCTACAACACAAAAGTAAACAATGTAGCACAATTTTGGCTCAGGATGTCACAACAGCAAACAGAGGCGAATCAGAAAGCTAGCAGTTAGCCCGTGTAGCATGGATGGTAAACCCAAACACGGAAATAACACGAGCAGGCAGGAGACATGATGAAGGGTTTGAGCTGAGAGGTGTGGAATACCGAATGGGTTCGGAGCGCCGCAGGCAGCTGGAGCCGGTAGGTGACGGTTGATCCAGAGGATGACATTGTACAATAGTCCTGCAGGGTGTCGACGGCGATGTTGAGTGGCGTACCGGGTTTTAGCACGAGGGATAGCTGCTCTTGCTTGGTTCCACAGCCGCCGACACCTACGGACCAACTGTTGGGCCGATGGTACGTCAACCTCCGTTTTTTGGTGGTCGAACAGCAAAGGCTGGAAACCGTGGCATACCTCAAACGGACTCAACTCGGTGGTGGACGAAACGTGGAGGTTGTGGGAGAGTTCAGCCCAGATGAGGTAGCGGGCCCAGGAGCTCTGATGATCGGCGACGAAGCATCTCAGGTAGTGCTCCAGTTGTTGGTTGGTCCGTTCCGTCTGACCATTAGTCTGAGGGTGGTATCCAGAGGAGAGGCTACAGGTGGAGTTGATCAGACGGCAGAAGGCCTTCCAGAACCAGGCAGTGAACTGGGGCCCTCTGTCCGAGACGATGTCCTTTGGGAACCCATGCAGGTGGACTACATGCTCTAATATCAGCTCGGCTGTGGTTTTAGCTGACGGGAGTCCGGCGAGGCCCACCAAGTGCACGGCTTTGGAGAATTGGTCGACGATGGTCATGATGGTGTCCTTCCCTTCGGAGACCGGCAGGCCCGTGATGAAATCAACAGCAATGTGTGTCCAGGGCCGACGGGAAACTGGGAGTGATTGAAGTTCCTCTGGTGTTGGCTGGTTGGTGTCTTTAGCCCTGCCAAACACTGGGCATGCCTGGACGAATTCCGCGACGTCCTTGGTCATGGATGGCCACCAGAAGGCATGCCGGATAAATTGGAGGGTGCGTTTGGTGCCGGGGTGTCCAGAGAGGAGGGATGAATGGCCCCATTGAAGGACCTCCATTCTGACGTCACTGGACACATAGAGTCGTCCAGGCGGCGCTCCTGCCGGTTCGATCTCTGCAGCCTGTCTCCAAATCCCAGTGAAGAGGTGCGATTATCTTGAATGGTGGGAGGACAGGCACGGGGTACGACAGATGGAAATTGTACTGCTCGAAGAAAAGAGCCCACCGAGTCTGTCTTGGAATAAGCTGTTTGAGATTCCGTATGGTGATCAGGTTTTGATGGTCGGTCCAGATGATGAACGGCTCTCTGGTGCCCTGGAGCCAGTGTTGCCATTCCTCCAGGACCCACTTTATGGCTAGCAGCTCGCGGTCCCCTACCCCGTATCTCTGCTGAGTGGGGTCAAATTTCCTGGAGAAGAAGCTACAGGGGTGAGCTTCTGGTCTGGACCTCGTTGAGAGAGAATGGCTCCGGTGCCCACATCCGAAGTGTCCACCTCTACAATGAATGGTTTGCTTGCCTCTGGATGGAGGAGGATTGGTGCGGTGGTGAAGCGATGACACAATTCTTAGAAGGCGGAGATGGCGGCAGAGTTGAGGATGAAGGAGTGAGATGATGGCCATGTCAGGGCGGTTAAAGGTGCTGCAACCGTACTGTAGTCCCGGATAAAGCGACGGTAGAAATTTGCAAACCCGAGAAACCGTTGAAGTTGCTTGAGGGTCTTGGGTAGGGGCCAATGACGCACAACTGCCAGTTTCTGTGGGTCCATTGCCACACCCTGGGGTGAGATGACAAAACCCAGGGACGTGGTGGAGCGTTCCTGAAAGGCGCACTTCTCCAACTTACAATACAGTTGATGGGTGAGCAATCTCTTGAGGACTGCCCTGACGTGTTGGACATGTTCGTCAACAGTACGGGAGTAGATGAGAATATCTTCTAGATAGACGAAAACACACCGGCCTAACATATCACGGAAGGACGTCATTAATAAACTACTGAAAGGCTGCAGGGATGTTGCAGAGTCCGAAAGGTATGACCAGGCTTTCATAATGTCCTGTTGGGTTGATGAAGGCCGTCTTCCACTCATCGCCCTCTCTGATGTGCACCTAGTTGTAGGCGCTCCGTAGGTCCAACTTTGTGAAAATGGTGGCACCAAAGAGGGCGTCCAGGGCAGAGTTGGTAAGAGGCAATGGGTGACAATTTTTAATGGTGATATTGTTGAGCCCCTGATAGTTGACACATGGACATAAGTCGCCACCTTTTTTCTTCACAAAGAAGAACCCCGCGGCGGCAGGTGAGGAGGAGGGCCGGATGGTGCCGTTGCGGAGATACTTCCCCATTGCCTGCATCTCGGTGGCGGAGAGCGAGTAGAGGTGGCCGCAGGGGGAACAGAACCCGGCTGAAGGTCAATCGCCAGGTCGTAGGGCCAATGAGGAGGAAGGTGAGTGGCACGCCTCTTGCAGAACACTTCAGCCAGGTCCCGGTAGGCGACGGGGATGGCGTTGGTGTCGACTTCGGGGGCCTCGGACTCCCTAGAGTATGTCCCAGCCAATGCCTGTAGGCAAAGTTTGGTGCAGGTCGGCCCCCATTGAAAGATCCTATTTTGTGTGCATGAGATGAGCAGGTCGTGTTGCAGTAGCCAAGGGTGTCCGAGGATGAGGGGAGGAGATGAAATGGGTGTGAGGTGAAACCGGATCTGTTCTTGGTGTTGGTCAATGATTAAAGTGATTGGTTGAGTCTGGGTGGTGATAGGGCTGGAGGAGAGGGGCCGACCGTCGACAGATGTAATCCGAACGGGCTGGGCTAACGCCTCGAGTTCCACTCCCAGTTCTTTGGCATAGGAGGAGTCAATGAAGTTACCAGCAGCACCGGACTCAATGAACGCTGTACTTCTGACTCTTTTGTGGCCAAACTGGAGATGTACTTGCACCATGAGACGGAAAACGTTGGTGGAGGGGGCCCGGCGAGTCGCTCTCCTTACTCACCGGGCCTGAGCGTTTCCCGGTGATTAAGAAGATATTCCCACAGATATTCCCACAATATGCACAGAGCCCTCCTCTGAAACGTCGTTCTCTCTCAGCAGCGGTCAAGGAGGTGCATCCTAATTGCATGGGTTCCCCGGTTCCAGTGTCAACCACGGCGGGAGGTGGAGATCCAACCCAGACGAAGAGGGCAGATGGCTCTGTGGTGCGATGCGGACCCACAATATGCACAGAGCCTTCCTCTGAAACGCCGTTCTCTCTCAGCAGTGGTCAAGGAGGTGCATCCTAATTGCATGGGTTCCCCGGCTCCGGGGTCAACCACGGTGGGAGGTGGAGATCCAACCGGTCCGGTGCTGGTAGCAGTGGAAAAGGGGCATGCTTCAGGAACTGGATTGTAGACAAAGAACATGGACGGTCGTGGCGTGGTCGGCAGGGTCCGGGGGGCTGGCCTCAGACGAGAGAGCAGTCGTTGGTCTATTCGGAGGGCGAGTTGGATCATCCCCTCCAAAGTAGCGGGAAGCTCTTGTCCGGCGAGTTCGTCCTTTATATGGGAAGCCAGTCCCTCGAAGTAGGCTGTCCGGAGGGCGGTGTCTCCCCAGGTGGTTTGTACGGCTAGGGTCCAGAAGTCAGCGGTGTATCGACTCGCGGACAGTCATTCTGTCACAATGGCAAACAGAGGCGAATCAGAAAGCTAGCAGTTAGCCCGTGTAGCAATGTGTGCACCATTTGGCTTCCTTTTATGCTTCCTAAATCGCGACCGTACTACTTCCGGGTCCTAGTGCCGGTCGCGATGAGTGTGCATGATACCGGAGCGGCCTCGGCGTGCTACTGCCGCGCCACAATCTTGGATTTGTTGTTTAAAACAATATTGGATTGTTTTGTTGAATTGTTTTGTTTTCATGGATTGTTTTATTGGATTGACATTTGTTGTTCAAAATAATGCTAAAGCATTATGGCATTATGGCTTTCTCTTTTGTTTATGCTGTATGCACTGAATACGTATACATTCACCTTATACATTATGTGAGTGCCTACCTAATCTCTCTCTCTCTCACTTTCTCTCTCTCTCTCTCTCTGTGTCAAGCTACACATGGCACTCCGGAGTTGCCATTGATCCTTAGTTGCCAGTGTATGGTGACTGAGAATGGTTCCACTTGATGACCATGTAAAAGGTATTGGACTGGGCTGATGCAGGCAATTCTTGTATGATATGATGGCTGTGACTGCAATCACCTGACAGTTTCTGAATAAAATTTCCATGTGTCTCTAACAAGAAAAGTGGATTTTATATTAACAAATTTCCCATTATATCGAACTTACATCTTCATAGCTCACAGATAGACCACGGACTGATTTATAGTTAGTCCTTGGCTTGCACATCACTAACCAACTTATATTTATAGTCAATACTTTTTTTCGTTCTAATTTATTTCCACTATTTTTTACAAGTCTGTGAATATAATTTATTACGGAAGCGCACTGCATTCACAAAAGAAAAAAAAAATCACAGGAATTATCTCATAATTATGACATCCTGATCTCAGAATTATGACTTAGTATCTCATAATTATGACTTAGAATCTCATAATTATGAGATCCTTATCTCATAATTATGACTTAGTATCTCATAATTATGAGATCCTTATCTCATAATTATGACTTATTATCTCATAATTATGACTTAGTATCTCATAATTATGACTTATCTCATCATTATGACTTAGTATCTCATAATTATGAGATCCTTATCTCATAATTATGACTTAATATCTCATAATTATGACTTTTGGCTCATAATTATGAGATAAGTGGGAGCAGTCTCTTGCAGGGGGACATTTTAGTGCATGACATGGGAAACGAAAGTTACTGCATCCCTTTGCTTGAAAGTGCCTCATTGCACACTCATGGAGATGTAGCAGCTATCCTAAGGTTTAGCCTGATGACTGTACATTAGTTAAATCTACTATTATCATCTAAGAAATAAACGCGAATTAAATTCGCCAATATTTGCTTTATTGTCTAAAAAAAATCACAGGAATGCTCTCATAATTATGATGTATTTACTCATAATTATCACTTAATAACTTATAATTATGCCTTAATATGTCATAATTTAAGATCCTGGTCTCATGATTATGATAAAAGGTAGGGTTAGGTGATCGGCACAAGACGGGGACAATAGTGCCAAATTTAATTCGCGTTTATTTCATTCTTGGATTGAGACACTGGGAGATATTAATGTCATTGAGTAATTTGGATGGTAATAGTAGATTTAACTAATGTACTGTTCCGTGGCGCGGTATGGAGAGAGCTTTAGAGGGGGGCAACGAAATAGGAGTATGTGAGAGCGCTTATGATACACACGGGAAGACCTTCCCGTTTGGAGATGGCGTGGGATTATTAATTAGGAATTTAAATGAAACCAAAGAAAACTGAAAAAACAATATAACGGAGCTCTGCCGTCTACGTGAGAATGGACGGGGCTCTGGAAAATAAAGCACTAATAAACTTAAGCTGAGCACGTGCGCTGGGCTCTCTTTCGCTTCTTAGGACTCTCAACTTTCTGCGTGCTTCTTCCTCTTGGGACTCAACTTTGTGCATGCTTTTCTTTTCTTTCTTTCTTTCTTTCTTTGGTCTTTGGCCCTGATACCTTAATGATCTCTACGGCTGTACCAGGACCCTTAAATAAACACGCCACCAAGTGCGGCTCCGCGTGTATAAATGTCCGCGCCTTTGCCTGTTCAGAACTCCGCGGAGTAGCAGCCTGCGGATCTGCCCGTTCTGAACAGTTTATGCGGAGCTCTGCCCCTCGCGCGACCCACATCGTTACATGTACAATCATCAAGCTAAACCATAGGATAGCTGCTACATCTCCATGAGTGTGCAATGTGGCACTTTCAAGCAAAAGGATGCAGTAACTTTCGTTTCCGGTGTCATGCACTAAAATGTCCCCTGCAAGAGACTGCTCCCCCTTATCTCATAATTATGACTTAGTAAGTCATAATTATGAGATAGTAAGTCATAATTATGAGATAAGGATCTCATAATTATGAGATAGTAAGTCATAATTAGGAGTTAGTAACTTATAATTATGAGTTAGTAACTCATGAGATACTAACTCATAATTATGAGATAAGGATCTCATAATTATGAGAAAGTATCTCATAATTATGAGGTAGTATCTCATAATTATGAGTTAGTAAGTCATAATTATGAGATAATAAGTCATAATTATGAAGTCATAATTATGAGATAATAAGTCATAATTATGAGATAATAAGTCATAATTATGAGATAAGTCATAATTATGAGATCATGATCTCATAATTATGAGATCATGATGTCATAATTGAGATAATTCCTGTGATTTTTTTTCTTTTGTGAATGCAATGCGCTTCCGTACTTTATGACAATGGCCATTGTTAAACATGCTATACAATAAAATTTAATTGAATTAAATTTAATTGAATTATGCACAGAGTGAAAATGCTTTGCTGGTCAGAGAGGTTACAGGAAAATGGCCTGTTGATACTACAGTCAAAGTCACAATGATACCATTTTTTTTTTAAACTTTTGACCTGTACAGTATCTACATGATTTTATGCTTTGTGGTGGTCCCACTTCATTGCCTGATTGAATAACTGCAAACAAATAACTGTAACAGTGTCCCTATTAAAGTCGACACTCAGTTTAGTTATCACTGTTTTACTATAACTATTACCATAGCAACTTAAAATAAACAACTCAAAAAATAACAAAAACAGATGTTTCTTCAATGGCCAATCCGAGCTCAAGGCGGAGAGACCTTACTTCCTTCACACTCAGGCTTCAACCTTTAAACGTGTGAGGCTTCAGCAGGCAGTAAAACTGGCATCATGAGACACTGTACTACATGCAGAAAACAACTGAAAACAACTTGTCTGAGTATGTTTCTGTTTCAGGTAGGATTTGTTTCTCATTAGTAAAAAATGTACAACATATTTTTAGGCAAAAGTTATTCATTGATTGATGACTTTATATTATTATTACTATTATTATTATTATTATTACAGTTTGCTGACTGGATGTTATATGGTTGTGACATCGTGTTAAATATTTAGGACAATAATAAAAGTTTGTGTTACTGTTCAGTACAGCTACTGTTTGTAAAATCTGCATTTAACTACCTTGCTAAATGAACTAATTTCAATAAAACATTTAGAAATTAGAATGGCATATGTACTATTTTAAGCAGTATACAATGTTTTGAATTTTAGTTTATGATATAATTTTCTCTAACACTGACCTAGGTTCATCATGTATTTTGTATATTTAACCTTTCACAAACTCTAATGCTGTGTACTTTAGCATTTATTCTCACTGTTTCTCTTTATTAACACCTGATAACTATTGAACTCCAGCAAAGTCTTCAAATCCAGAGAACTTGGCAAAAGACTAATACACAATGGCTCTCATATGAGGATAAGCAGACTATGAAGTTGGGAGAAAATGTGATGTCTTCATAGGAGGACACTGTGGTCTCATGCATCTACTTAAAAACAAAATAGGCCACAACATATCCGCTTGTAGTGTATTATGGATTTATTATTTTATTCTTATTATTTATTATTCATGTGAAGTATAAATTTGAAATCAGTGGGACAGTGTGCATTTTCAGTCTATATACCTGTCAGAGATAATGCAGATGAAGTGTTATTTGCAACAAATAAATGTATAACAGTTTGTTTTAGGAATTTGACACTTCATAGACAGTGCTTTTGATTATGTGATGCTGTTATGATGCTGTGATGTATGTTATGTCTTTGTTATCACATGGTTATGTAGTTAACTGACTCTGGTTTGTAAGGCATGAAAATATAAATTATATTAGGTAGACGAGGTATCATCCTTGCATTTTTTATGACATTAGGAAAATACTGGTCCCTTGATCCCACTACTAAATACATACATACATACATACATACATACATACTGGAAAGTATTCACTGTGCTTCACTCAGATGCATCCTGTTTCCACTGATCATCCTTGAGATGTTTCTACAACTTGATTGGATGACCTGTAGTAAATTTAGTTGACTGGACATGATTTTGAAAGGCACACACATGTCTATATAAGGTTCCACAGTAAACTGTGCATGCCAGAGCCCAAACCAAGCCATGAATTCCAAGGAATTGTCTGTAGACCTCTGAGACAGAATTTCTGTCACAGTGGCCTCCGTCATTCGTAAATGGAAGAAGTTAGGAACCAAAGTGAGAGATCAGAGGAGAAGGGCACTAGTCAGGGAGGTGACCAAGAACACGATGGTTAGTCTGAAAGAGCTCCAGCGTTTCTCTGTGGAGAGAGGAGAACCTTCCAGAAATTATAGATTATAAGTTCCAGTTATTTAAAATCTCATTAGTTGCTTACTTTGCTTGATGCAGGGCAATAATTGACTCTTCTGAAACAAGAACTGACCATTTTATTTTGAGTCGGGAGCAATAAAGAGAAAACATTGAGAATAGTTATGAAAGCACCTGGGAACTAAGCATGAACCCCAAGCATTTTGAATAAAGTGGTGCCTTGAAGGAATTTTAGACAGATGGTACTCAACTTTGGCTAATGGTTTTACCAATGCATCACAGAATTTGGGGTTATGCATTTGCTGGCTTTACCTCTGAGTGGTATATACTGAGGCCTCAGGCGTTAGTTCATTCTCACAGTGATTAATAAGCCGCAGCTCCTTTAGAGCTGCACGCAGTAGTTGATAAAATCAGGTGAAACATTGTAATTAAACAAATTCATAATCACAGTCCTAAAATTACAGTAACAAATTTAGAATTAAAATTAAATTAAATTTTATTTAAGCCTTTAGATTTTATCATAGATAATTAGAAAAGCTATGTATGTAGTGTTTTGAGTCATCTTTTACTTTGTGTTCTTTAAATTTATAATAGATTTATTAACTGAAATAAGTAAAACTAAATTACCATAAAATTAAAACATTGTCAGGATGTGCTACTGCGTCAGCAGATGCCGTTGTCATTCAGCCCCGCTTGTGTTTTTGCGTTATTATAAGAATGAAATGCAGTAAGCTGTTATGATCACCATAATTTCCTTTAATAAATAATGAATATATTTTAAACAAATTACATTTTTACATCCCAGTAGTAAAAATTGCACTGTTTCACAGCTTGCAAAACCTTATAAAATACGAGTAAGACAAATTTATAATCACAGTACTAAAATTACAGTACAATTTTAGAATTTACATTAAATATACAGTAGGTGTTTCTCATTTGCATCAAATTTAAACAATGTAAATGTTAACACAGTGAGCCTTTTTATCCTGTGTAACACTAGAATAGCCAGAAAACAGACTCTGGGTATGCATCAGAGTGGGAGTGCCACAGTTATTTCAGATTAATGTGCAAAAACTCTATAATAAAACTATAAGCTACATAGCATTTATAAGATCTACTTTTATTTAAGTGCACCCACAATGACAAAACGTTATGGAGGGACGTGTGTGTGTGTGTGTGTGTGTGTGTGTGTGTGTGTGTGTGTGTGTGTGTGTGTGTGTGTGTGTGTGGTGAAAAAAGTTGGGCACATCTGTCATATATTCATCAGTGTTATAATTTAGTTGCGACATAACAGATATACAAACCAAACAAATGGTCCGCACTCAATACTAAACCTAATCCAAACGCGCTGATCAATAAACCGAGATGCGTGTGTATTCAGAGAAAGGTGTGCCCATGAGAGGTTGTCCACAGACCACTGAGCTTCTGCAGATTCCAAAATTTAATTACTGGCATAGAAGAGATGGAAAGTTTCTTTGTCATAACATGCATTGTATTGATCATTTAATTTGTTTCAATTGTAAAGCTTGTAGTGGGCAAGAGAATCATGGACACAGAGAGGCTGTCATGCGGTGCAAGCAGTTTAGTGCTTTTTATTGCAGTGCAGGTGAACGGTGATAAAACACACAATTAATAATGTGATGTGGAGGTACTGGAGGTAGGCAGGAAGATGTGGATCCACATCCGTACGGGCCAGTGGGTTTGAGTGGTTTGGTCGGGGCGGATACAGGTTGAGCCGAGGAAACGGAGCTGCCTTGTCGGCGGGGTGAACACAAACAGGGATTCGTGGTAATCTGGGGAGAGGAGAGTGGCGTAAGTCAGGTATGCACATTCTTTCCTACCCACTAGCATGCGCAGTTGTGGTCCTTTTATAGGGAGTAGAGGACAGGTAGACGGTGAGGGATTCGCTGTCGCGACGCCCCGCCCCCTTATTATTATGCACAAGAAACATGAAAACACAGATACTACAGTACCAATAAGTTAATAGTTAGTATTACCTTGTAGATACAAATTTGCTGTTTTATTACGTGTGTTTAGAGTATTTAAATAACGTGGTGACTTTTAAAAAATTTTATACAGTATGCATGCCTTAAGTAGTTTTATGCACTACCTTCAAAACTTTATTTATTCTAAGAGTGCAATGGTTTTGTCTTTAGGTTTTTATTAAAGTAGTCAAGTTGTCTAAATATGACCTGAGTAGTTCATGAAATTAGTAAAAGCATTTTAGACTGAACTACAGTATGGATTTCCATTCAGAATGATAATATTATTATTTATGGGATTTATTTTTTTGTTGACGCTGTTGCCTTTGGATTGCCCATTAGAGAGTTAAATATTTATCTTCATGCAAATTTCTGTAAAACTGTTTTGTGACAGTATTAATTTAATTATTAAATCATTGAATTAATTAAATATAATTAAATAATCGTACTACAAGTGGTAGAATAACATTCTATTCATCTCTGTTGTTTTTAAGCATGTGTGTAATTTTTGATATTAATTGATTTTTTTAAACTTTTTTTTTTCATGTTTCTTTCAGCTTCTGTTTTTCAACTTTGATTCATTTGCCAATGCAGACGATTATACAAGTAAGTCATGGAGTGTCAGAAACACGATCATCAAAACCAGCAAGGATAAACCAAATCGAAAGTCCAGTAAACAGGCAGAGGTCGGGCGATGTACAACGGGCATAAACTGGGACAGGCTAAACTTAGAAAACATAGAAGCAAAACAGGGTCAAAATCCAAAAGAGCATGCAAAATTCAAAAAGCTTGGCAATGACACTGGAACAAGTCACAGAGAGCATATACTTTGCAAGGACCGGAAGTACACAAGTCTCTTTTATCTGTGTCTTGTAATTAGTCTCAGGTGTGTTAGTACTCAGGTGAGCTAGAGTGTTGGTGTTGGGAGTTGTAGTTCCTGTTTGCTGCAGTTCTGACAAGAACATAAAATTATTAAATAGAGAGAATATATGTGAAGAAGACTGGATTAATTGCTCATTAATTGCTCTTGTCATCATAAAAAAATGTAGGACATACGTAAATCTTTAAGAGAACAATACATTTTTGCTAAAATACACAAAAAGGTTTTGAGTGTAACAATTTTTACTTTTTTAAAGGATTAAACAAAAAACCCTGAAATATCATATTAAGCACAGGTATTCAGCAGACCCATCATTACTGCATTTCGTACGCACCATGTGATTAAACAGTCTTCTCATTACAACATGAAAAAATATTTTGTAGTTCTTTCCTGTCCCTGCTCTTTGATGTAGTCATGGTACAGACCTGTGTGTGAATGTTTAAAGGCTTGAGGGTGTACAAGCAAATATTGAAAGCTGTCTTCAAAACGTCATGCTGACAAATTCATATGGCGAATTCATCAAACTCAGTGTTGTTCTTTTTTTTTTTTTTTAATGTCTTTATACAGGGAACGACCAAGAAATAATCATGTCATACCGGTTTGCATTGCAGTAACTAATTAAATATGTAGTTTCATTATGTGTTCACCAAACAGACAGAAATTGCACAAGATCACATTGTTCAATTCAATTCAATTCAATTTTATTTGTATAGCGCTTTTAACAATTGACATTGTCGCAAAGCAGCTTTACACAATCAAAAGAATTATTTCAGTTTGTATGAAATGTGAATGTGTATGAATCAAAATGATAAGATTGTCCCTGATGAGCAAGCCAAGGGGGCTTTTAACAATTTAACATTGTTAAATTCATATGATGTGTCAAACAAGCTGACTGCATATAAAACCATGTGCTCATAGAAAAAATAAGTGTAATTGTAAACTATGTTTAATCAGATGAACAAATTAATATATAGCTGTTTAAATTAAACTAACCCTGATGCTCCACTTTTGACAATGACAATTGTTATGCGCTATACAAATAAAATTTGTATCTGGGTCGGCCAGGCCATTAATGAAGAGAAAATCGTCCCAACCACAGGAGACTGCCAAAGGGCGAAACCCGATTGCGTAGTCATACAATAGGTGGAAGGAGATCCTTGGTGGAGTTTGAGAATTTGGCCAACTGCCCAGTGAAGGAAATAGAGATAGGCATCCCATAAGGCCGTGACCCATTCATGGGCCCTACTTGAACATAGAGTAATGATGTAGATCGCCTTGGACCGCTCAGTGGGAAAAGATGAGTTCCAGAACTAGGGAGCATTAGGACAAGAAAGACTAGCAGGTGCCAGGTTCGCCATCATAGGATGGTGGAGCAAGTAGGTGAGGCTCATATGCTTGAGCTCATATGGGTGAAAAGTAACCAGAGCACGAGCAGTGGCAGGGGCTGGCATTGGCGCTGGAGGGGTGGCTTTGACGCAACAAATTATATAATTATAAACTACTAGACTACTACAGTGTAAAATACACATTTCTGATGCACTCAAAAATACAGATTGTCATTTTTATTGAGTATCTGTCTGCTTTAATAGGAACCCTATAAACCTGCACATTTACATTTACAGTATGTAGTTATCTACTTATCAAATCATGTGGCAGCAGCAGCACAATAAGTATGAGTGTATTGTTTTGTCCTTTTATAAGACTGTGTGTGTGTGTGTGTGTGTGTGTGTGTGTGTGTGTGTGTGTGTGTGTGTGTGTGTGTGTGTGTGTGTGTGTGATTGACAGATACAGACGTTGTCACCCGTCTCACTGTCTCTAGCAAAACCACATCATCTGTCTCTCTAACCTGGAATGCATGTTCTGGGAACAGCTCCTTGTTTATAGTAAACTGGACTGATGGCAGTGTGAGTAACAACAGTAACACTTCAAACCTGTATTACACTGTCACTGGTCTGACTGCTGGAGTGAACTACACATTCAGTGTTACTGCAGTTGCTGCAGATAATCAAACTACAGGAGCAACAACTCACATCTCAGTATTCACAAGTAAGCCCTGTACTTCTGATAGCAACAATATTTTTCATCTGAACCTAAATAAAATTCTTAAAATAAGAAGTACATTTCTCTCTCTAAATAAGTTGGTCTTAGTTTTGTTTTAGCATTAATGTAGCAGAGGTTTAATGTTTCAGGACACAGATTTAGACATGTTTCTTGAAACTATGTTTGAGCTATTAAAATACAGATGTCAGTAATTATTGTGTATGTATGTCTGTGCTTGCCTGTGCTCTGTAGACCCAGATGTTGTCACCTATTTTACTGTCTCTAACAAAACCACGTCATCTGTGTCTCTAACCTGGAATACACTACCTGGGAACAACTCCTTTTTTATGCTAAACTACACTGGTGACAGTGTGAGTAACAGCAGTAACACTTCAAACCTGTCTTACACTGTCACTGGTCTGACTGCTGGAGTGAACTACACATTCAGTGTTACTGCAGTTGCTGCAGATGAACAAACTACAGGAGCACCGACTCAAATCTCAGCATTCACAAGTAAGTCCTGTACTGCACATAACATTGCCATTTTAGTTTTAATAATAAAGGCCGAATAATCACTGATTGTGTTGTTACTTAATGTAAAGCAAATGTGGAATTATAACAAAAAAGCTAGTACAGTGGAACCTTGGATTACAAGGATAATTTGTTCCAGAAGCATGCTTGTATATCAACACACTTGTAAAACAAAGCGAATTTCCCCCATAAGACATAATGAAAACTCAAATTATTCATTCCACAACGCAAAAAAATAAATATATAAAAATAATTCATACAAAATCTAAAGTAAAAATGAAACAAATTAACCTGCAACCCTTTAAAAATACATCCCGACAGATAACGGTTTCTGTTAGTGTTTGTGCGCGCACGCGCTGTGTATGTGTGTGTTTGTGTGCGCATACACTTGTATATGTGTGTGTGTGTGTGTGTGTGTGTGTGTGTGTGTGTGTGTGTGTGTGTGTGTGTGTGTGTGTGTGTGTTTTGTATGCACGCCCTGTGTATGTGTGTGTTTGTGTGCGCGTGCGTGTGAAGCTAAAGTAAGACGAAAGGAGGAATGACTGCCCCCCCCCCTCTGTTATTTGAGAGGGGCGGAGGACTACTGTGCGTGATGACTTTCACACACACACACTCACACTAATGGAAACACTGTTTTATCAGGACAATAAAGAAGTTACACTCGAGCTGACAGAGAGAGAGAAAATGGATCTTTAACCTCTCTAATGAGACTTACTTTTGCTTTACACATGTGCACACACGTTACAATAAACAGTACACACGCACACGCTTAAGTGTAAACCATTAAAAAGTGCATTAAAATAACTTTTTATTCATATAACGCTTTTTCACAAATCTAATAAATAAATAGAAACCAATACCCTTATCCACATAACCAACCAGAAGGAACTTGTAAAAAATATATATCAGGAAATGTGAAAAAGTCTAACAAAACCTTTACAAAATTATTGTGAAGATAAGGAATGAGCGCAAACTGAGCAGAAACTAGATTAGATCAGACCATGTTCTGCATTGCCAATAATCTGCATTGCCGCATTACAATGCAGATTATTGTAAAAGAATAGAGACAGAACATTGAGCCTTACTAAACCATATTTTACACTGGACATGGCACATAAGGGAAAAAAGTGGAAATAGAACCAACTCTAGTTTTGGCATTAAATGAAAAACATGACAAACACAATAATTCGTAAATTGTTGTACATTACAGGAGCAACAACTCAGATCTCAACATTCACACGTCAGTCCTATATGATGTGTAGCATGTTGATTATTTATTCTATAAAAAGGACAAGTCACTTTAAGTACAAAACACTTTACAACATACTTGCACACCCCCTGGACGTCTCTATTTATATCCCATATTTTCTATACTTTACACCTAGATACACCTAGGCTCTCTTATACTCCTTAATTGTATACATATTTTTATACATTTGCACCCAGGTTTTTCTTATTCTCTTATATTTTCTTATATTTTTCGTACATTTTTTATTTTCTTATATTTTTCTTATTTTTCTTATTGGAAATTGTATATTTTTACTGTACATATATTTTTTACTGTACATATATTTTATTAT
>JAAGKR010010582.1:0-22256 GCA_011419295.1 Clarias macrocephalus | reverse complement strand
GGAAATGCTATGCATACTCACTCTGTGTGAGTGAGTGAGTGTGTGTGTGTGTGTGTGTGAGAGAGAGTGTGTGTGAGAGAGTGTGAGTGTGTGTGAGTGTGTGTGAGTGTGTGTGAGTGTGTGTGAGTGTGTGTGAGTGTGTGAGAGTGTGTGTGAGAGTGTGTGTGAGTGTGTGTGTGAGTGTGTGTGTGAGTGTGTGTGAGTGAGTGTGAGTGTGTGTGAGTGTGTGTGTGTGAGTGTGAGTGTGTGGTGTGAGTGTGTGAGAGTGTGTGTGAGAGTGTGTGTGTGTGTGTGTGTGTGTGAGTGTGTGTGAGTGTGTGTGAGAGTGTGAGAGAGAGCCTTAAATATTAACACTTTGGAACTGCTTTGGATCCAGGAAGCCTTGACGAAAGCATATGCAAAACACAAAAACAAACTTTACCCAGAGGTGAGACTGCATTAAACACGGCGCTCTAGCATTTTTTTTCTTTTAAAGCTCACATGCGCTCCATACTTTTAGATGGTTCAAGGCAACAACAAAAGGAACTGGTTACATTATGTGCAAAGAAGATCTGTGCACACTGTGGCTCTGAAGATGATGTTCAAGTCAGATTCAGAAGATTGCTATGTGATTGGCTGAGGATGACTGAGGCTGTGATTGGCCTTTCCAGCAGAGGCACAGTAATGACTAGAGATTGAGGTGGTGGGGGGGTTGAGGGGCGGCTGGGATTAATTCAGTTATGTATCGTGATTCATTTGTATGGCGATTCTGATTCTGAAGTCGACCTTTTAAAAAATTATTGTACAAGTTGTACACCAAGTCCCCGACTTACGATTATTTGAGTTAGCAGATATTAGTTAGTTGAGCAGATATGAACGGACCACGGTTCTATGAACATTCGTAGATGACCTGCAGATGTGTTGTCAGAACATTCAGCCATCAACCCTCTCAGGAGCTTTATCAATATCAGAAAATAACACGTACAACTGGAAAAGGTCGAACCCGCCATTCAAAACAGAGTTCTACTCGCCTTCCTTATTCAGAATAAAGCTGTTGGATTCGGCAAACAGTTCCTTAAAGACCCTCGCCTTTTTTCCTCATGAGCCTCTTGGATTTATTTCTCCAAAACACTGACGTTTCTTAAAGATTTCCATAAAATTTCGTTCTCGCTGTAAACCCAGTGATGGTGTATGATCTGCCCTCCTCGCATGTTACGGTGCATGGTCTCGCAGTGAACAACTCTTTAAACCCTGGAGCAGGTCACTGAGTTCTTTGGCGTGACGTGATTCACTGAGAATGTTTTCCACTCCGTTACTCCACAACATGTGGCCAACATTATGAAGCTTGCCAGATTCACCAAAGTGGAGTAACGGCTTTTGTTTCGGATCCTTGGACTGATCGCGGCAGCTGCAGGAATAATTTTCACAATCGAGCTGGAGCGATGATACTTCAGAACTGGGTTATTATGGAAATGATATAAGGGGGGGGGGATTGAAGGGAGGCACGAGGATGCTGAAAATGCAAAGCTTTTCTAGTGGAAACAGTTTGCCTGAGACGGGCATCTCGAACCCAGTCACTGTAGTCTGTATTCACCTGTACGTTTTTTCTAGGGGAAAACGGGTTTCTATGTCCAACAAATTTGCCAAGTCCCAGATCAGACTGTAATGATAAGATAACACACTTTGTTCCTGGCAGAGGATACAGTGGAGCACAATTGGTCTCACTTTCACGCTTTTTCATTCACACTCTCTTCATTGGCCATCGTCTTGTGTTGCACAGCCATCAGTAGCTCTCCAAAAAGATTTGAAAAGAAATGAAAACTGCCTTTGATCTTTGGCTCATACTCTGGACATCAGCTTGCCTTGGATGTCTTAGTGGTGAGAGAACTCCTGAGAGACCTGTGTGCAGGATTATTTTACTGCTTTTATCATTATTATTATCATTATTATTATTATTATTATTATTATTGGTCATTAGAGATAGGGGAGAAAATGTATTCAGTTATGAATCATGATTCATGAGCAACAGAAATGCATTTATACAAAAAGTTACATTTAGTTCGATGCAGAAAAAGGTCATGTTTCTTTATATTTCTACAGGTGGCGCACTCTGAACTCTAATAAAAATTCCCAGTACTGAGTTATGTTCCTGCAATTACCATTAACTATAATAAACTATTGTTTAATTCTCTTAGTATACCTTACAACTTATTATGTGATGATGATGATGATGATGTGTTGTTCACTTTCTCTCTTACACACACACATACACATGAACACACTTCACATGTGACTTTGCACGTGTTCCTCATAATCAGTGAAATGAACGTGTGCTCGGTAAAGAACATTGGCCAAATGCAAAAGGTTTTAAATAAAGTGTGTGTGTGTATGTGTGTGTGTGTGTGTTTATGTGCGCTTGTGCGAGAGACTGATATCGTTCGGGTTCCTCTTCAGTTGGTTGCACTACATTTCTTATTTCCGTTAACCCCAGCGTCTTGAACTGTTGAATGTTGTTTTAGAAATTGGTGTTTTGGGCGCAAATTGTGCCACAAAATCAAGCATCTGTGAATTGTGTCTTTTTAATGCAAGTATATAAAACTGATTGTAGAGCACAAAAAATCTTGCATGATTGCAAGTGTTTTGTTTTTTTTATTGCCTTAAACATTTATGAATTTTGATCAGATTTTTGCTAATTAAAAAAAAAAAAATTCTGCTTGTAAAGAAGTTTTGGTTTGCAAGTTCTGTTTAATGTAATGGGCGTGGTCCATGGTGACGGATGAGTGGTTAGCCTCACAGAGTTGATACTTAGCATAATCTACAGATATACAGGCTATAATTGGTTTAAAATTTGCAGAAGATGAAGAATGAACGTCATTAACGAGCTAGCAATAAAATTCAAATCCGTGCCATATTACGTTATGAATCAATTTATTTAAACAGAAGGAAATGCGTTCTCCGCCGTCTGTGATTTTTAAACCCGTTCTAGTCGTGTATCAGTAGGTTATGTTAAGTATCGTCCGTCAGCGTAAACTCTGCCCATTACATTCAACATAATTTGCAAGCAGTGGATTTTGATTCACGAAAAATCAATAACACTGCAAGTAATATAATTTTTTTCCCCATTTTTTTACTTGCAGTATAAGACATGATGAACAGACACAGATTCCACTTCATATCTTTTGAAACTCACAGGTTCTGAAAGAATGAATGAAACATTCCTACGTCTAATTAGTTATGGTTGTTGGGTCGTAATTTTATTCATCGTTGTTTTTTTTTTGTTTGTTTGTTTTTGTTTGTTTTTGTTTTCTCCCTTCCTCCATATACTAACTTTTTTTCTCTCTCTCTGACCCTCAGACCTCAGAGTATAGAGCTTGGTGTGAAGAAACCAGCCAGTTTCGAGGGCAGCAAGATGGCTGACATGTCGGTGGAAGAGATGACCATGAGGGCGAATCAAGTGACTGATGAGGTAGGCGTGTTTTTCTCTTCCTATGTTGGATGATATGTCACTTTTTTTAAAATATAGTCAGCATTAGTACTTATTTAATCCTAGCCTTGCTGGGTTTTTTATTATTATTATTATTACATCATTTTTCTCTCTTGAGCTAATCTTTTTGCAGTATGTATTCACATTATGTACAGATCATTCCCTATAAGTGCTTCACTTCTAAAACTAAACCTCTAATTTAATCCCTAAAATCTGTTGTTGTTGTTCTTCTTCTTTCCTTCCTTTCCTGCATTTCTCTGTCTGTGCCTTTCGAGGGATTGAGCTGAGCTTTTTCTGCTGTGCAATAACCCGACTCGGGTACTAACAACAACAAAGATGGTCTTTGGCCCTGAAGGAGGATATGGGTAAACTAATAGTATCTCACCTTTACTTACCACCACTCACAGGGTGTGTTAAGTCCTCATTGTGTAACTAAAGCACATTGTTTTTACACACACATTGCTTAAGGAGTGTATTGTGGTCTAACTTTACACTTTTTCACTGTTTTCCCCTCAGTATCATGTTGCTTCTTTGGAGTCTTGCAGTTAAATCTCTAGTCTCATTCCATCCTATTAAATCCTACTCGAGTCTCTCATCGACTCCACTTCCATTTCTTCTTCTTCTTCTTCTTTTTTTTCACATTTGATCAGTTATTCCATGTCTGCGCTTTTGTTTTGAAGCGACCTGTTTGGAGCTGAAATACAGCCATAATTTCACTTATTAGTTATTTAATAACTTCTGGGAATTAGCTACTGAGTCGGTTATTTTTTTACTCGTTTTTATTTTCTAATAAAGAGGTGATGAGAAACTTGATGTCCAGATGCACATACAGCAATGTTAAAATGTTTTACATGATCTTTCTGAAGATTAAATTTTTCATTGGACTGCTGTCACCTCGACTCTATTTAGCCTAGTGATGTCCAGTCTCTTCTCCAGGAAGGGCCTGTTTGTGCGTGTGTTTGTGCATGTGTTTCCAACCAAGCGGAAGTCACACCAGTTAATCTATTGAAGGCCAAGAGCGACTAACATTTGGAAATGGGTGTGGCTTCTGCTTCTATTCATCTGTACGTTCAGCTTCAGAATTATTGGCACCTAAAAGACTAAAAGAAGAAGTGCTTCAATCAAATGTTCAGTCCAAAATTAAGCAAATTAACCACAAATACATTTCCCATTACCCTTTTTGTTTGAAGTATTTTTTTGTTTGTTTGTTTTTTCCCAAAGGTGCAAATAATTCTGCATCAGTGTTGCTGCATCAATCCCGTATTTAAAAACTATGTGAAAGGTTTATTTCCTCAGAATTTGCTCTGCATATTTAGCGCTTTGTGTTATTCTCATTTCTTGCATTTTTGAAGCGTTATGACTTCATCGTGACGGGGACAGAAACAAAATTTGGGGATCTTGCTGTATAGTACAGTACATGGGAACAAAAACATTAGATTTAGGTGCTGACTCACCTCATGCAGGTGCAGCAGAATTCAGGAGAGGGAGGCAGCGGTCCCACCCAGTCTTAGGTCACTGTTTAGCGACAAACAGTTTTACTAAGAGCTTAACACTCGAACTCTTTAATCCTATGTATTTATACTCTGTAATCCCCTCAGGATGGGAAAAGGGGGCGCTGTGTATGTAACGCTGACTTTGTTTTTTTTTGTTTTTGTTCTTCTTCCAGTCTCTTGAGAGCACCAGACGGATGCTGCAACTGGCCGAAGAGGTGAGAGTTTGTGCCCCGATTGTCCTACTAAAGTCCAGTAAATAAAAATAAAAAAAGTAAATCTAAAACAAAGTCGGGTCACACACTGTTTTGTTCACGTTTTTTCAGAGCAGAGAGACAGGAGGGAAAACCATGGTCATGTTGGATCAGCAGGGAGGTGAGAGAGCAAAGCTCTGTAGATCTGGTTTCATTAAATCATTTTTGTGTGCATCCATCACATAAGCATCACTATCTGGCAGAGTCAGACTTTGTCTCTGAAACCATTTGTGGGGATTTGACCCAAACTTTGCACAAGTTCTGTATTCTTCAGACAAAATAGAAATACAAATAGCCACTTGGTGACACTTGTCAATATTGACCTTAATACAAAACTCGGCAACCTCCTCCTTATGTCAAGCAATCACAGACATCCTGTTTCTACTGGCCATAAAGAGTGCACACGTGTCTAGGCAGCTCTACTACTGCTCTATAATCAGAGCTGTGTCATTTAATTGATCGTTTGTTAGTCGGTTTTTAGATTCACAATCGAGTCACACTTTTTAAAAATGATAACAGCAATCTTACTCATATTAAATGAGTCTAAAATCTGTGAATTATTTAAAAAAATATATATAATAAAAATTTTGCAGAAAATAAATATGTCTGGTTCTTCTTTTGAGTTCCTGAGCAGTTGATGCAATACTGCCACCTACAGGACTGGAGTGTTAAACATCAATAGATTGTCATAGACGTAGATTGTCACTTTGTACAAGACGTAATATTTAAAACACAAGTTACACAGCATTTCAGTGTTGGTATTATTTCAGTGTATATATGAGAGAGAGAGAGAGAGAGAGAGAGAGAGAGAATCTAATTGCAGGGCCTCAAAATCAAGTTAAATTGCCAGTCTTGGTATGAAATTAAAATCAAATTAAAATTTTATTTGTCACATACACAGTAATGATATACACTGAAATTCTTGTATGGCTGCCAGTGACCTAAAATAGAGTATTCAAATAAAGAGTATGAAATACAAATATATATATATTTATATATTTTTAATTATAAAAAAAAGTCTAAAAAGTTCAAATAAAGATCATGAAATGAGAAATATAATAAACAATTATACAAATATAGAAAATGATTGTCATCTCTAGAACTAGATCACATTTCTTGACACTTTTTAGTATCGATACTGATACCAAAGTGAGCATCTGTCTTAGAATCATCAAGAAGCAATCATGGTGTCGTCATGTTTCTCTGGTTTACACAGTTACAGTGAAGATTGCGCACACACGCAGGTCTAGGCTAATCGACTCTTTCTTGCTCGATTCTTTTTAATGTTAGCTAGTTGGTAGTGAAGTGAGTAAGTTACTCGGATCGGGTTCATGTTCAGTTGCAGCAGGTTTCTTTTCCATTTCGGATGTGTGCTTCGTATAGCTGTGAGCATCATCGGAATCCCTTACAGTCAAACACCAGTAATAGCTTATGGTCTTGAACAGTAGACTTGCTAAGAGTTTCTGTTATTTTCATTCATCTGGGGTTTTTCACAGACATTTTTCTCACCTATCAGTGTTTCCTGCGCTGAGGTTTCTGCTCTGTAACCGCTAACAATGAACCTTTTGAATTTTTAAGATGCTTGATAAGAGTCATCTTTGCATTAGAGCATCTTTGCATTATACTCTACTCTCACCTACGAATAAAGAGAACTAACAAAATAAAAACGTGTACAAGCATAGTTCTGCTTCTGTGATTTATTCTTCCTTCTCTTGTGTTATTCAGAACAACTGCGGCGTGTGGATCAGGGTATGGACCAGATCAATCAGGACATGAAAGCGGCTGAGAAGAACCTGACCGACCTGTCGAAGTGCTGTGGCCTGTGTGTCTGTCCCTGTGATAGGTAAGAGCTGTATTTTGAAACCACGCAGCAGTTATTATTTACTACCCTTACTAATAAACTTATTGGTTCTGTATAAAATGAATCCCTCGTAGCTGATGGTGTTGTCTGATGTTATTGCTGTTTGTCTTTCAGAGTGAGCTCTATCGAGAATGATAGTCGATACAAGCGCACCTGGGCCACTGGAAGTGATCATGCCAGCACAGAGGGAGGTGACGGAGGCGTGGTCTCCAACCAACCAAGCAGCCAACGCAACGGCCAGACAACAACAGCTTCCGGTCCCTACATAAAGAGGTAGACAGTAAAAAAAAAAAAAAAATATATATATATATATATATATATATATATATATATATATATATATATATATCACCAAGCATAGCGCATACACACCGTACACCACACACTCGATCTCAACCCATCTAACTAGTGCATTGGGTTTAAGCCTAACCAATCTAATTTAATCTTGGGAAATTCTCCAGCAATACTAAACATACATGAACTGGCTTCTAAAGGGTGTTCAAGTCAAACCGGGACTGTTTGATGGGAGAAGATGATGAAATTTCTGGTGAATGAAAGGCAAGTGATTTACAGATCATTTACAGCAGACGTCAAGCATAGTGTGGCGATGAATTAGTCGCAGTAAAACATTTGAACGGTGCAAAAGCTTTCAAGAAGGCCAAACGTCCATGAATGACCAGGGGAGGGGTCCTGTTTTGACTTGAACAACGCTTTTATTACTGGCAAATTAAAGTGTAAATTATTTTTTTTCGTTTGTTTGTTTGTTTTCCTTTTTTTTTTTTTTTGCCAGAGTAACAAATGATGCACGTGAAGATGAGATGGAGGAGAACTTGGATCAGGTCGGCAGCATCATTGGAAATTTAAAGAACTTGGCCCTGGACATGGGTAATGAGATCGACAAACAGAACAAGACCATTGATCGCATCAATGATAAGGCAAGTTTACTGTACATTAATTTTAGTTTTATTCTATCAAGCAGATATTATTTAGGACTTGTGTGTGTGTCAGTTATTAAGAACATAAGGAACATAGCTGAGCATTAGGTTCATTCCATTTGTGTAGTGCACCATGTGGTCCAGTGCAAATTAAAATAATTTTCAGGTCTTAAGGGACGTGTTTGTCACAGAAGGTGCATCCTGGCGTTCACCCAATTAAACCGGTGTACTGCTGAGCACCGGAGTTTCACATTCTCAACACATGATGCAGTACAAGCTAGAAATAAATGCTGTATTTGGGTACCAGTGCTTGAAATGACTGACTGATCAAAAGCAACAACGGATCAAGATGTTCCCCAGGACAGAATGGCACAGCAGTGTACAATGATGGTGCACGTAGAGGGCACATGTCCTGGGCTGTGATCAGACGCCCAGCCCGAATCCAAATCTAGATTCCAGTCAGTTTGGAATCACATTGCTTTCATGTAGCACTGTCTGAACATACCAAACTTTTTAGCAGTAGTGTAAGTAATTTTGGATTTGTAGAGAATTAGATTGCTTTGCTTTAGGAGGTCACGGAAGGTAATTTTTCCGCTTTTGGCTCTATTACTGCTACGTATGTAAAAGCCGTGCCTTTGATTTTTTTTTTTTTTCAGTGCAGTTAGATTAATCGTGTTTTCAGGAAGAGCATCTGATTTAACCACAGTATAGAAATGGAGAACAGTAGTCCCTGGACAGAGGAGGAAGTGAAATGTCTGATAATGAGGATGCGTCAGTACACGCAAAGGGAGAGGGAGCGTACAGAAGCAGGACGATATATGAGGAAATGTCATGCTGCGAGCCTCCGGCGTTGTTACCGTAGCAACCGATGCGGGTAGACCTACAGTGTGTCGGATTTGAGCTGCCGGTCTGAACGGAGCTAAATCCGATCTGATCTCTTTCACATAACCGTGTGGACAGTCAGAATCCTGTCAGAATCCCTGTCTAAGGTTCAAATAGTATAATGTCATGTTTTTTTCTTTGAGAAGTATGTTGCTACTTTTATATATTTACACACACAGGCAGTTTTACAGAACATTAAAAATTTACATTTGGTGTACTTAAAAAATTTTTTTTTAATCCTTCTGCTTATTAATAGTATATATGTATATGGTCTGGATCCAAAGACAAATGTGTTTTAAATAAATGTTTACAGCAGATGCTGAAGTTGATGACCTCTCACTATTAACACACGAACATGAACTGTTCCTTATCGCATCAAAACAGATGCTGTTACATGCGGAGATGATTTCCTGCTTTAGTCCAAAGATAGTTTCTGGTCCACTTCCAATAGGCTTTTGAATTCAGATGACCTTAAAAGGAAAAAAATTATATATATACGCCATCTTGTGTGTGAAATAAGACAGAAAAATAAACGAATAAATAAAATAATTGCAGAAATGAAAAGATGCCTATGGATCCAGGCTTGTGAGTCAATCTGTGTATACGTGTCTAATTTTCAGTCCGACTTACGTTGTCCTTTCTTTGTTTTGTTTTTCTTAGGCGGACATGAATAAAGCTCGCATTGATGAAGCCAACCAGAGAGCTAACAAGCTCCTGTAGAAAAGCGATTTCAACGGATGTGAACAAGCATCTTCTCTTTCTTCATCTCTCTCTCTCTCTCTCTCTCTCTCTCTCTCTCTCTCTCTCTCTCTCTCTCTCCCTCCCATCATGAACGCATACAAGCACCTATTCATTTGAAAGGCAAAGCTTTAGAAGTGTTCTTCAGTGCCACCTGTGCCTTTGTCATTGTTGAGATGCTATTTTGTAAATAAAACTGTATACACACACACACACACACACACACACACACACACACACACACACACACACACTGCCTCAATCCGGTCTTAATCACTAGATGTGAGAGAGATGATGCTGGACACACAGCGTGAAATGCAATATGCTCTGGTGATCGCTGTCCTGACTTTCTGTAATATTCTCAGAGGGGGGCGCCGTTTAAACGGAACGCGCTCTCCTTGCCTGCGCAAGCGTTTATTATTTTTTTGGACCAGAGGCCTGAGATGGGTGTTTCCACACTTCTGTGTGTATTTGCTTCATGTAGGCGGTAATCTGAATTTAGACGAACCCAGTCGTACTGAGGGTTATTATATAATTGTTTACTTGTTTTATCCATCTGTTTGTTCTTGATTGTACCTGTATTTAATTATAAAATTGCAGTGAACTTTAAAAAAAAAAAAAAAAAAAGTGAATGAAGTCGTTTGTTAATGTCCCACTGGCACACCATGTTCTTGTTAAAAAAGACTTGCGTGTTAAAAGAAAAAAAAAGTGTGCGCACACACAAACTATAGGCATGCATAAAGAAAAATCTTTTGTCACCATATATTATTGCATATATCGTCATTTTAATAAAGCAACAACTGTGCCTTTACATTCAAATAGTTTGTCCTTGTTTTAAACTTATTGATTTGGACCAGCAGGGGGCAATGTTGGTCCTGTCTGGAACTGGGACATTGTAAAGCTATGGCTTCTTTCAGATTTTTTTTTTCTTTCTTTCTTTTCCAAACTTCTCATTAAATCACATTTCCATATCACCTTGGACATATTAACCTGGTGTATTTAAAAAAAAAAAAAAAAAGAATTTAGAAAGGAAATCCCAATTCTTTCTCCTCTTATTCATACCTACTTATTATCCTTAGGATTGTACTTTGTATATAGTTTTGAACTTAAATGTTGTTCCGTTACACTTGTTCTGCAAAACTCTGTCACTTTCTCAACTATTATGGAAACAGTCACCCCTTGTTAATTAATAAAATTCAAGGCAATCTATATATATGTATATATATATGTTTTTTTTTTTGTCTAACTTGTTTTCAATTCTATATATTTTTTCAACAAACAAAAAAAGTCAACTGGAAGCTGCCTGGTTACGGGATCTAGAAGCGCATTGGTTGAAAGGGCTGCTGGGATTTAAGGGGCGGACTTTAAGCTGACCTGGCAGTAGCGGTTTAGGAGGAATTGGAAAGAGTGACTGGTTCATTTGGAGAAGAAAACTGAGTCAAGCTTCCTCTGAAATTCCATGATAGTCATCAACAGCTTGCATATGCTATTTATGACCCACAGGAAGACTTTTCACACACTTTGTGTGGGGAAAAAAAGCTTAAACAGGGATTTTTGAGTGTTGAAATTATTTGGTTCAAGCTTAAACATGACTGTTCTTTTACATTTATTAACACTTTCTGCCAGCCTTCAGTGTTTTAAGGCTTTTTTTTTTTTTTTTCTTGCAGTTTGCCTTTTTTTCACTCCCTCATCACACTCAGTTGAGTGTGAAGTCACGGTTTGCTAACAGGAAACATCTGTTGGCATGGCTCTCCTTAGAGTGTAAGGACCCGTATAAAGTAACTACATTAACCACAACTGTATTAACCGGGCAACACTACTGTACAAACTACTGGCTTAATGAAACTTATCACATGTCATTACATAAAGCTACACATCCTGGTCTTGTATATATGATGCGTGTAGCTTATTCATCTAGTAAAATTCCCAAAGAGTGTCACTCCCTCTCCTTCTGTCCAAAACCCCTTACATTTGAACATGTTCAGTCATGAGCTGAAAAAAGCAATGGGCTGGGCTTCAGACCTTCCACTGAGACTTCCCACATGTGCTGCATTCTTTGTGGAGCACTTTAGAGTCTCTGGCACATCTGGAGCAGCTTAACTTTAAATACACAAGGAAGACGTTCGCTGCGTACCAACGGTTTTTCATACTTTTACATACTCGCACCATCCAGGTCTGCTCTCCTGACGCTTAGGCCATCTGGAGACCATGTTTACTCGCAAGTAGGAAGGTTTAAGTGTTTATACTGTATGTGCATCTCTCTCTGAGTGCACATATGCCTGTGTTAGGGGGTTGGCTGACCACTCTGGACAACCCCTTCCTGAGAACACTGTGACAGGAAGTCAAGACCAAAAGAAGGACAATAGAGAAACGAAGAAGTTCTCTGTGAAATCTCATTTCTGCTAGGTAAGGAGAAATTATTGCTCAGTTCAAAGAAAACTGGAGAAGAGAAGCACAAAGGGCGGTGATGGACGGGTTCAGGGCGCCCGTATGAGACGTGAAGGGAAACGAGAAGAACGAAGGTCTCAGACGGGAAGGAAAGAAGGGGGCTGTGGTGTAAAAGACACAACGATGAAGAAAACAGCTGTTGCAACCAAGAGCTCTAAAACTTCTAGCGGGTGAGTTTCTAAACACATACACATGAAGAAGAAAAAAAAAAACATAGACATAAATGCCTCTCGGTGCTCTCGTCGCTGTCCTACATCTGATCCTCGTCTATCCAAAGGTTAATATTTTTAGTTTGGGTTTTTTGTTTAGATTTTTTATTAACACTTCTCTGTATGCATTATGCTATAAGAGCGAAAATAGACTACGTTATATTAAAATGCAGCAGGAAATAAACAGCAGCAGTGTTTCAACACTACTGACATCATTCCCTCGAGAGGCATATTTATGTAGTAGGGAAGGAAAAAGCTTGCCGAGAGTAAAAAAAAGAAGAAGGAGAAGAAGAAAAAAACATTTAGTAAGTAAGCAAGAAACAACGTCAGGCAACATTAAAACGAAAAATAATCAGATTGTCTGGTCAGGACACGTCATGTCTTACGTCATAACTTACATGACCGTCATTTTCCACCAAAATATACAAAATGCGATTGACTATTGATTATATTATTATAAAAATGGGGCAGTGGTGGCTCAGTGGTTGGTTTCTCACCTGCCATGCGGGAGGCCCGGGATCGAGTCGCAGCCAGTGGATGCAGTGTCGGTCCCGAGTCCGGAGGGTTGTGTCAGGAAGGGCATCCGGCATAAATCCTGTGCCAAGTTGTTGTGCGCACCAGAAGGTCCACTGTGGTGACCCCTTGCCAGGAGCAGCCAAGAGACCAACAGCATTGTTATTATACGAGTGATATTGGTTTGCCAAAGATCTTTCATTGAGATTCTGCTCCACTCCATGAATTCCAGAGCAGTTTAAACTCATAGCAGAGGCGCGGGTTTTCATCTGATGGTTTCATCTTTTCTCTCTCTCTCTTTCCTTTCAGGTTGTTTCTCTAAATCGCTAATCCCGAGATCCCTCGTTTCACATTTCAGTCTTTTCCCCTGACTCATAAGTATGCACCATGCTGTCTCCGGCTGCTGCGACGTCACCTGCTGTCATCCCCAAACCTACAACCACATCGTCTTTGCGTTCCGACCGTCCCTCCTCACCGAACTCTACAACCCCGGTGCAACTGGTAGACGTCTCGGTTACCCCGACTCCCCAAAAGTCCACCCCGCCTCCTCTGCCCATCTCGCCTCCTTCCTCTATTTCTCGAAAATCCCCAAGTTCATACCCACCTCCCAACTCCAAACCTTTCGCCACCCATCATCAGAAAACGAAGGCTCCTAAGCCCCCGTGCCCACCTCTCCCAGCACAGCAGCCATCCGCCGTCCCTAAAGCTTCCTCCACAGCCGTGCAAAAAGCTCCTCCGCGGCCAACCTCAAAACCCTTGTCGCCACCGCTTCAGAGGCCGCCACCGCCAGTCACTTCGAAAGCTCCCGCGGTACCGTCCCCACCTGTCCAAACGCAGAAATCAGTCCATCCCAGGATCAGCATCTTGGAGAAGCTGATCAAGACATGTCCGGTGTGGCTGCAGCTGGGAATGCCCAAGGAAAGAGCTACTCACATACTAAACAAAGAGATGCCTGGGGTGAGAGTGTACAGTATATAGAGAGATTTCAGAATGTTAAATACATGATAAATGTAACTGCTGGACTAAATCACGGCTTCACAGATCTTTTTAGTGAGGAGGGACCGCGGGCAGTCGTCCATGGTGGTGTCAGTTCGTCTTGCAGACCAGATCCGGGACTTCCATGTGAAAGAAGAAAGGGCCAGTGAGTTCTCTTTGATTTCTATGAATGCTCTTAAAATGGTTTGTAAATCTGAAGGTCACAGGATCGAGCAATCAGGAAAACACCAGGGAAGTACAGTATCTGTAATCGTGCATCACACCCTTTCCTACTGTATAATAGACAATCGTATATTTTTTAGGTGTTGCTCAGTTTACATGGATAAACCCGGTGCAGTAACAGTGACACATAAAGAATAAATAGACTGGCATCAAACAGGCAACCATTCAGACTCCGCAGGTCTGTGGTGCATAAACTGAACTCAAGTGTAAACTGTGTTTTATAACTATACCAACGTTTACCCCTGCCGTATTCTTCACCATGTACAGTCACTGCAATTTGACCGTTACAAATATGAAGCACGACTAAAGAACAAACCTGTTTAATTTTGACTGAACATCTCACACCTTCGCTGAGAAATGGCAGACAAGGTAGTCTGTGGAGGAGGGGAGATGACCACAGGTTTCCTGCCCTGATGTTAACAGTGTCCGACTTCCTGAACTCCACCTCATGTCTTTGTGTTCGTGCTGCTCTGTGTGTGTGTGTGTGTGTGTGTGTGTGTGTGTGTGTGTGTGCGTGTGTGTGTTGGACGAAGCATATCTTTTCGTTTATCATGCAATCTTGTCATAATAGAAGCTCTGGCCTATTTTGGGTCTGCTGATTTGCTATTGCTTTTTCTAAACATGCTTTAAAGCGTGCAGTATCACAGCGAGGTACAAACCTGGTTGGTTACTGTATACATTCAGGAAATGATCTTCAATTTCACACTGGGCGTTTTTCTGTGTGTGTGTGTGTGTGTGTGTGTGTTTTTTTTTTCTTACCAGTGGATAAAACAATTATAATGATAAAGTAATGTTGTTCAACAGCGTCGCTGTGCCATGCTGGAGTTAAAATCTACAGTATGTACTCAACTCATTACCATAAACAGCTTTGTTTCCGTTTTCTCTTACAGTGTTGAGTCTTGAAGGATCTGTGCTGGTCTTCGACAACATATTTAAACTCATTGCCTTCTACTGTGTTAGCCGGTAAGCTCATCTAGGCCTCCGGTATAACATAAATGAAATATGGCTCTCAAAAACTGAACCTGCTTTCAGGAGAATACAGTGTCCTTTTTTTAAAATTATTATTATTATTTTTTTTGTTGTTATCCAGGGACATCCTGCCCTGTACCCTGAAATTACCTCAGGCCATTATCCAGGCAATTAAATATGAAGACATGGAGGTGATCTCCACACTAGGAGTAGGTAATAAGACGCATAAGAGTCACATGTCATTTTATTACACGTTATTTACGCATGTGTCCCCGTCTGTAGAGTTACTCTAACGTGCACTGAACTTTGCTGACAGAATTCTGGGGCTCGGAACTGAACAGTCACATTCGTGATGATTTGAGTAAACCTGAAGAAGAGCGAAAGCTCCCCTCTGGAAATGACCGTCTTTGGTACATCAACCCCATTTCCATTGAGGAATACCATAGCAGTCTGCCTCCCAACTCTCCCACTCCGATCCTGAGGTCCCAAAGCCTCAACGTGCCTGTTCAGGCTCAGCCGAAGTTCAAGAGGCCCCCGCCACTACCTCCACGTCCACTCACCATTTCTGAAGACTCACTGACGCAAGTGTCAACCAAGGCAGCCAAAGAGAAGTTGACGTCAGAGGAGTCTTCACTTCTCTCGCTGAGTTCTTCTCTGCCTTCAGTGCAAAAAGAGGAAGGAAGTCATTGCGGGTATAAAAAGGCAGAGGGAACTCTATTACCCAGTGCTGAGGCAGAAATGTGGAACAAACAAGATGCAGCACAACTATCTCTAAGTGAAACGACGGAACAGGGCAGCAACGCCCCTTCACACAAGATTCCCCCAGTCCCACTCAGACGCCGGATATCAGAGGGCCAGCCGCCAGGTGAAGACGGCCAGCTGGAACCGATAAAGGAAACTGTCTGTGCATCTGAAGCAGCAGAGACCAATGAGGATCCTGATACTTCTGTGTCTCTCATTTGCCTCGATGACAGTAACATGGACCAGTGGGTGAGCGAACAGTGTGGACAATCTAAAACGCCACAAGAGGAAGATCTGGGTGAGAAATCAAAAGCGTCAAATGGGGTTTCCACTGCGAATATGATTCCTGTACTTGAAACAAAGAAGCCCGGTGCTCCGGTGCCACCTCCTAGGAGAAAACGTACGTCTCAGAGCCTGCTTTTCCAAGGTGCCACAAATACCTCCGAAGGTGTTAATCAAGAGCTAAGCCACATCAATCCGCAGCCGACTCCAAGGCTCCAGAACCTTGCAGAGCACCCCAAAGTTCCAGACGTGTCATTATTTTCCCCAGAAGGAGGTGCTCCGCAGCCGGATCATGACTCCTACTCCACGAGCAGCACAGAGGAAGAGGCAGATCCTGGTACCCCGGTGGGTGCCTTGGCGAAGAGGACGTCCACTATCATTCTAGACCGTGCCAAGCAGCGCCTCTCCATGGTTAACTTCTCTACAGTCTTCACGAGCTTCATGTGTACTGACCGCAAGCTTCAGAAACGGATCGTGGAACTCGCTAGAGATGGAAGTACGTATTTCGGTAACCTGGTACAGGACTACCGGGCCTTTACGCTGGACACTATGAAGAGACATTCCACCAGTACAGAGATGCTCCAAGAGATCAGACAAATGATGACGCAGCTCAAAAGCTATCTGATCCAAAGCACAGAACTGCAGAACCTCCAGGAGGCAGCTATTTATTCTGAGGACAAGCTGGGTAATTTGCCTACATACTTCCATGACAATCTGAATTTAAGAAATGTGCTTAGCTCTGGGTGTGTTTTTTTTTTTTTTGTATGTTATTTAATATAACTTATAACTTAACTATGCAAGCATTAAAAAGCTGTTTTACATGTTTGCTGTGGTAGTTTTTTACATATATATTATGGCTGTTTAAGGAAATACATGCACTTATGTCCTCCGCAGAGATAATCATCGAAGCATCACTTTATAAGAGCGTCCTGAAGCCCTTAAGAGAGGCGATATATAACGGCCTGAGGGACATCCACTCCCGTGCAGGCAATCTGAAGAAGCTCAAGGAAAATCAGCTGACGGTGCTGGGCACCACCACGACAGATTTGGGTGTGACCACCTGTGTTCCTGACTCGCCTGTCATGGAGAAGATCCAGGGCAAGTTGGGAAACTTGCACCAGGAATACTCACCTCAGAAGAAAATCGACCTACTCCTCAAGACATGCAAGATCATATACGAGTCCATGTCTGTGGGCAGCCCAGGTCAGTGTTCTTCACTATGAATATGGAGTGATTCAAATGCTACTCAAACTGAAATAGTTTTACAACAGGGTGGTTTTACCCCATTCATATGAAAGATCTAAATCGTGCCGGGGGGTGGTGAGCTTACTAGTGAGCTTAGGCCTGGTTGTTTGGTTTGAGTATTTTAGAAAACTATAGCCTTAGATTCCTGTTCTTGTGTGACATGTGGTCGTCTGCTGTTGAAGCTCATCCTTCGGAGAATTTGACGTTGTGCATCCTGTAACACTTGTGATTACTGTAGCCTTCCTGTAAGCTTGAACCAGTCTGGTCATTCCCATCTGCCCTTTCTCGTCAACAAGGCATTTCCACTTGTTTCCACTCACTGCATGTTGTTGTCTTTTTTGCCACCATTGTGTAAACCGTAGCATCTGTTTTGTGTTGACATCCCAGGAAATCAGCAATTTCTAAAACACTCAAACTGGCCCATCTTCCGCCAACAACCATGGCGCAGTCAGAGTTCTGATGTCTGATGTGAACATTAACTGGATGCTTATGATCGGTATCTTCCTGACCGTATCTTCTGCACTGCTGGGACGTGATTGACTGATTGGAAAATGTAATGTGTTAACTAATATGTTGACTTCGATCTCAGAGTGTCTGGTTGCTTTTATAATATTCATCCAACCATGATGGAAGTCAAGTATGTACCATGGTAGTGGACCTACAGCGCTAATGGCATTCCCCTTCGCGTGCTGAAATAGAATCTATTTTCAATTTTATTCATTTCTAGGAATTTGTATTTTTCAGCACAGCAGGCAGCCTGTGTTCTTTATTTCCTCCATTCCTAAAACAGAAACTATTTTGGCTTTGGCAGGAGAATAAGTCCCATGCTGCTTACACGTGTGATCTTTAACAAGAGTTCCTTTTTTTGTCTGGTTGTGGAGAAAATGGGAGGATTTTCTCAGTTGTTCAGTTGGTAATACTCAGCTCCACCCTTTCCTTCTTACACCAAGCTTTGACCCAATACCACAGATGTTCTCATTACTCACATCAAATCAGGAAGTTGGGCCCTTGCAAAACTCTGGTCATGTGTTTAATTGTAGATTAGATTCTGTTTATCACTCGCTGTGACTCATCCGAAGGCATTCTGACCGTGGTTACACGTTAAATGTCACAACACACATTTATATTTTGAGATTGTCTTATCTTACCTTATATGTACATATAAAAGATATGTGGATTTCTATGTTGGGCTCTATAGGAAAACCTTATGGTGCAGATGATTTCCTGCCAGTACTAATGTACGTCCTGGCTCGTTGCAATATCTCTGCACTGCTGCTGGACGTGGAGTATATGATGGAGCTGATGGACCCTGCGCTGCAGCTTGGTGAAGGTCAGTACATAAACATACTTCATAAATGTAAGCAAAGGCAATAATGTGCAATCAGCAAAACTACGTATTTTGGCTAATCGTTTTCATGCTAGCGATGCTGTATGATGCTGTATGCTGTATCTATTTAGTATTGTAGTACACTATATGGTTTGGGGTAATATTTGGAGCAAACTACTTGCTAATTTGAAGAAATAAATTACCTGCTAGAAACCATCAAGGGCGGCCCAGCTAGCTAATGCTGTTCTCAACTCAGGGAGGAACTGGGAAATCAGAACTGGGAATGTATATAAATAAAAGAAAGGTTTTGTCTGTACATCTCAGAACTCGCTCCTTCTATAATATCTTCATGTTTTATACATTGGGGAACCGGAAAGCAGTCTCAGAAAATGTTCTGTCTGTCTGTCTAGACAGATTTTGTCACAGCATCATGCAAACCTGGCTGGACAGAATTAAATTAAAAGATGAATGGACAGATCCGTGTGTGTTTATTCTTCCTGCAGGAAGTGTAAAACCAGTTATGGTCATATCTTCTGAAACCGTGGTGCTAATAAAAAGCAGCAATGTGAAGCGCCACTATGAGATAAAACAGGGGTCGGAAATACCATATAATGTCACAATTAAGGGGTTCATCTCGGGCTTCAACCTGAACTAATGATATCACTGATTACATCAAAGATGATCAGATTATTTTTTTAGCTTTAACCTTTTAAACAATCCCAAATACAAACTCTTTTCCCATCAACAACGAGTCTCACGCTAATTTACTTTTCTGCTATACGTTGGCGCTACCCTGGATACTAACATCATGTTTGTCATGTCTTAGCAACAGTCTAGTAAACAAACTGTGCAAAGCGATATATTTACAGTAGTTCCTCAAAACAGCCAACTGTAAAGTCGGTATTATTTTAGATCTATAAGCTATAAGCTAACGTCTTAGTATGTTGATCGATCTTCAACAAATACAAGTTTGTATAGACAAAAACCTAAACTTACTTAAAGGACAGAAGTGTGACGTTAACTCTTGATCTTGTGAGCAGCCATGCTGATTTTAAGGCCGTTCCTCTCCAGGGGTTTGCAGCGACTGTCCCAAGTTCCTGAGTAGGAATTCAGATTATTGAGCAGGAATTTCTTTGTTTTGTGTTGCTTTTTTCTTAAATTGGATGTCAGACATTCCCAGTTAGAGCAAAACACGGTATTTGTTCTGCTTCAATAAGTCATAGTTACTCCACTATAATCTTACAGCGTGCCGTAGAGTGAATACAGTGTAAGGGTTTTCCCTGAGACTATGCAAACCCACTGCGAATGGCAGGAAGACGCCCTGCTACTGCTGGTTAGCTGGCTAAAAATACAGTGTAGTGAACGCTTTGTTAGCTGTTATGTCTGGTCTGTAAATGACTCTTGAATGATGATTTAAATGAGTTTGAAGTATTTGTAATGTTATCTGTTTAGCTAAAATAACTTTAACCACATTACAATACAATTTACCTAAAGATTAGTTTCTTACACTTTATCTACAGAAAGTCTAACAATACCTCAAGCCAGCATCACTGCTAAATCTATTTTATTTATTAAGCATATTGATTCTGTCCCTGATTCATCTGTCTGCTGCTGGGACGTTGGACTTGTGTATGATGTTTGCATATGAATTTCTCACTCCCGCACTGTTACTACTGTTGCGGCTTTTCATAGTATTAACAGTGTCATCAGGGTGAATCATGGCAGATAAGGAACATCATAATTTCGTTCCGTGACTCAATAAACATTTACCTTTTTATTTTTTTATTCCACCTTCCAGCAGTAATTAAGCAATATCACACTTTTGGTTGGCGCAGCTCGAATACTGAAGATATCACAGCGGTGCTGATATTCAGTACAACAGCAAAACCTCCAGTGTGACGTTGCTTTTACACAACAGTTCCATAAACACTATTAATTATAAACAGATTATGATTTCGTTCTTTATTTAACCAGGTATTTTGCTCCGCCCACATATATAATTTTGTGGTTCATGGAACTAACTAACTGCGACTGCCGGAGCGACCGTTAGTGTAATGAACAGGAGGTGAGAGTCGTGTTAAACTCTTAGCGGGACTCTGTAGCCGACAGGTGAGGAGAATAAACCATGGAGGTGGTGGACAGTCCTGAGAAACTCACCAGATTTACTGCAGATTTACACTGATTACACTTTAGAATATCAGCTCCGGGAACTTCCGGGTTCAGGGGTCGAATCCCAAATAGTGTGTAATGGAAAGCTAGTGCACTATGTAGGGTGTACACTCTCTTGATCCACACACCAAGTGGTGCCCTTGACCAGGGGTTAGACTGAGGCATTCTGTGAGCGGGTGTGACTGTGGGTTTCGGCAGGCAGCTGCTCTCCCCTCAGTACTGCGGACCGTACAGACCCATGCTGCGGCCCACAGGGTGATACGTAGAGTTAAACATCCCGGTGCTGTTCTGCTCTGTATCACCACTCGTGGAAAGCCTCTTGTATAATCAGATTACTTGATTTGTACACACTGTTGTATAATTAGTGCTAACACATGACTTCAGTGGGTCTTATGATGCAAGCTCAGGCTCTGCATGTTGAAATAGGGCTTCTTTTGTGAAACCCGTTCAAGCAGTTTATTGTTACAGACTTGACCTTTAATGGTTTTGCAAGTCTAAAACTCTGTTCTTCAGGCACTTTTCCGCATTTCTCACCGTCCTCATCACTCTTAAAGTCACTCTATGAACATTTACTTGAACCTCAACCACGAGAATGGTCAAATAATGTTTGTCTAGTAGGAATTTCCTGCTCGTCACAGTCTAAGGATGACTGCTACTCCACTGTCGTATTCCTCGAGTAATGTTTTAACTTTTCCATTCCTAGGCTCGTACTATCTCACCACCACATACGGAGCTCTGGAGCATATCAAAAACTATGATAAGCAGGCAGCTTCCAAGCAGCTGAGTTTGGAAATTCAAGACTCTATTCATCGGTGGGAGCGTCGCCGCACTCTGAACAAGGCCCAGGCCTCACATTCATCCATACAGGTACAGTGGACAGGCACACTTTTTTTTTTTTTTGCCAAGACCTTCTAAATCTCTGAGATTATTTAAACTTTATAAATTCGATAAGTGTGAATGAATGCGACTTCTAAATTGTGACAAATCTATCTGTCCATCTTGCTGTGGAGGTTTTTCTAAGTCGTCATCGCTTGTTTTTTTAAATTGCAGGATTTCATCACCGTGTCTTTTCTTGAGGCCTGTTCGAACACCAAGACGCTGGGTGTGGATCCGAACACCACTGCCTGTGAACTGAGTGCACAGTGTGCAGAGAAGTTCGAAGTGCTGGATCCCGACTCCTACTGTCTGACCGTGCTAGTGGACGGCGACTACCGACCCCTGACTCCTGAGGAGTTACCGCTCGCTATCAAATCCAGCCTGCATCGCAGTGAGCCACGCAAAGAATATTACTTTGTGTACCAGCATGGACGCTGGCCAGAGCAGGAACCTGACAAGCAAAGAACGTCTACCCCTGAACCAACACCTGTCCAGGAGGAGAGTTTGATCTGAAGGAATTACTTTAAGCCAGTTCGCCGGACAGATTAGTGCTTTCTAATCTACGAGTTCCTGTTATAGAGATTAAAACAACCTGCCGTAGTGCCACTATCACCAGCTTAACGGCCATTAATGACC
>JAAGKR010010581.1:0-22256 GCA_011419295.1 Clarias macrocephalus | reverse complement strand
AGCTCAGATCAGAGGGCAGGTCAATGCCACACAGAGTTCTAGCAGCAGACACATCTCTAGAACAACTGTTAAGAGGAGACTGTGTGAATCAGGCCTTCATGGGAGAATATCTGCTAGGAAACCACTGCTAAGGACAGGCAACAAGCAGAAGAGACGCGTTTGGGCTAAAGAACACAATAAAGAACACAATAAAGAAAACTCTTTGAATTAGAAGGTGTGTCCAAACTTTTGGTCTGTACTGTATATAAATATTGACCTGCTCTCTGATCTGAGCTGCTGTTAACCTGCGATTTCTGAGGCTGGTGACTCGGATGAACTTATCCTCCACAGCAGAGGCGACTCTTGTTCTTCCTTTCCTGGGGCGGTCCGCATGTGAGCCAGTTTCTTTGTAGCACTTGATGGTTTTTGTGACTGCACTTGGGGACACTTTCAAAGTTTTCTTAATTTTTCGGACTGACTGACTTTCATTACCATCAAGTAATGATGGCCACTCGTTTTTATTTACTTAGCTGCTTTTTTCTTGCCATAATACAAATTCAAACTCTTTGAATGAGAAGGTGTGTCCAAACTTTTGCTCTGTACTGTATACAGAGAGAGAGAGAGAGAGAGAGAGAATGAAAAAGAGAGATTTTTTTTTTAAACATGCCATCTTCACGAAATGTTTCTTTTCAAATTCAGCCTTTATTCTGGCCTCCTTCTTCTCTTGGGGCTGCTTTTCACATTTGTGGCTGATTACTTTGAGCTCAGAGTCAACGTTCTGCTTCATCTCCTTCTGGCTCTCCTCAGACATCAGCAACTCAGCCTTTTGCTGTGGTGAGAACATGGAGAACTATGAGATGTAACTAAAAATCCCTATTCCACATATAGTCCATATAACAAAAAAATAGAATTGGGGATGGAACTGAACCTCAAAAAACAAAACATGACTTCAACTAACTAGATACAGATAATGATCTAGGTCTCATGATCATGGGTGTGGTTTGGAGAACAGGATGCAAAACAGCAGTATGGCTTCCTTACATCCTGCAGCTTAACCTCATACATAGGTTTGTTTCATTTGAGGTACAACAATGCCTGTGCCTTTCATGGACTAGTGTTTCCTCAGAGTTGTGGATGGCCTCCATTGTCCAGACATAGTGTTAATTAAATTCAATGGGTTTGTTCTGGGAATTAGCCATACGTTTTAGAAATGCATATAATTGTAGTTCAAATGATCGATAGATAGATAGATAGATAGATAGATAGATAGATAGATAGATAGATAGATAGATAGATAGATAGATTATCTTTACAATCCCTTGCTACACGAATTCAGAAACAAAGTAGAAAGTTTTCTCAGTGTGGTGGAGCAATTGTCTAAAAATGCCATGCATCTAAAATGCTGGCCTCCCAGGAACTCCCTCAATGACCCGAACTTAGAGCAAGGTCAGGAATGGATGCGCGATTTGGCAATAATACCCAGCCAAGTTCCTGTAACGTGCAACTGGTGTTTGTGAATAACTGCGTATACAGTTATATCCAGTCTTCCGCAAGTTATCTGTTGATTTATAAGGTTCGACTGTTCCACTCACTGAATGTTCACAAAAACGGCTACAATGGGCTCCAGGCCAACTTGGCCAGGATTCTGATTCGCAGACGTTCACAGAGTTCTTTGAAATGTTTGCACCATTCAGATGTATAACTACATTCAAGAGTCTCATCACCATACTGCGCTTAACATATTGAAGTATTTCTTCACAAATCCCAGTTTTACTTGAATGTGCCTTGTAGAATGATAGATAAGTAGGCCGATTTTAGTTGCACTCAAAACCAATGATTCATGGACCCTGAAACCTAGTCTCTGCATTAAAAAATAAATCATTCATTCCCTTACAATGAAACATAAAGAGGAATTGTTGACATTCTGTATGCACGTTATTGGTACAGAAATGAAGACAGCATGTGTCATTTAAAAATGTATCACTTTTTTGCGATGTCTCACAAATGAGTAGACTCCCTTTCAACTCCCAGCATGCATCGAAATGTACATTCAAACAGATGCAAGGACACATTCTGCTGTAGTCGTTTCCCATTTTGTCATGCCATCAAGTCCATTGATTCTGTAGTAGACTTTTTTATTTAATGCATTTTTCACATAGGAGAATGTTTTCAAATTCCATTATCTGAATAAATCCCTAAGCTTACCAAAATCTTATATATTCCTGTGTTCTTGAGCGTTGTCAATTAGTTTATCCCTATTTTTAGTTTTAGTTCTCTCACCTCTCACCAGATAAATTGGATAAAATTTCACTTATGTTGCATTAGTTGCATTACTCTACACACAGAGAATTTCAGGGTGTCTAACAAAAATTGTCCTCCTACATAGTATTTTGTACATTAAACAAAAGTTATATAAATCTTCTTATCATATACAGTATAAAACATATAGAGCTCAAACCTACAGAATATACATATATCAAATAAACATTCAAAAAAAACATTAATCGTTTAACGAATGTGGAGTCTTACACCATTTTAGATACTTGCTGACTTACATTATATACTGTTATTCACTGTGAGATGCTGTCCAAATTTATACTTTGAAGAGAACTTTGCCGAAATTGGTAGAGGAAGGATGTGATTTTGCACTTACAGATGGTTTGAGACACCACTGAAAGCTAAAAATGTGCTTCTTTCTGCTGCCTCACTCACCTCCAGCGACTTGACAGGCTTGCTATTTGCAGGCCCTTTGGGGTCAAACTCTAGCTGTTTTATCCACCTCCAGTCAAAGTCTCTTAGCCAAGATCATGCTGGTTTATGACGGAGGACATGAGCCACACCACCAAGCTGTGTAGTTTAAAACTGCAGTGTTGTCATGACAACGTTGCCTTCTGATTTAATCCAGTCATTCTTACTGTGAACTAGTTTACTTGTGAATGGATTGAAGAAACCTCAGGGTCTGTGAGTTGATGCACAAGTGGCAAAGGAAATCTACTATTCCCATCCTCAGCCCAGGACACTATATAGTGCATAAACCTCTCTGAAACAGCAAATTCAACTTAAGTGTATTGTATACACGGAATCTGGTTTAGCGCCAATATGTTAGACATTCGGAACTATTTTTCCACAATTATGCTACTGCTGTCATTCTGTCCTGTATGTTTCCATATGTATTAAGTTGCACATAATAAAATATTAAAATAAGTAAAAAACAAGAAAACAAACAAAAAAAATGATAAAAGGTTATTAAAAATCAACACGGTGCATTAATGTTGTTAATTAATGTTGTTATGCAAATAGAGGACTTGTGGGCACACTCTCATTTCCACACGGCTATAATGTCGTCTGACAGTTTCAATGGCACTTTTACATTCAAAACATTACTACACAACTTACATAATTGGAGTGTTTTTTTTTTTTCCAGGTTAATTTCTTGTTGATGAGGTAAACCATCGAACACCTGCCACTGGTGAACCTCAACCCATTAAAGTGTGACTAGACTCATTTCTTCTTCTTAGAAATTGGTACATGGACTTTCATTCACTTTCATAGTACATTCATTAATCCATACACATCTAAACCTATCGTGGGACACGAGCAGACAAACTCCATTCAATTCTACTATGTTTGTCTTTGGACGGTGTGAGGAAACCAGAGGAACCAAATGAAATCCGCCAAGCAGGTGGAGAACTTGCAAACTCTATGCTGAAGGTGAGATTCAAACCCCAGCCCTGGAAGTGGAACCAGTAACCAGTAGCATGAGGCTAACCAGGAGTTCTAACTAGTAACCTGTGTGTGGTAACAACTTGTTTTGTTACTATAAAATGCTTTTGGGTTTAAGTCTGAAACATCCCTTCAATCGTGGAAACGGTTCACTAACACCTTGTTTAAATAGGAAACATATCTTGATGATTACGTTAATGACCTGGCACATTGAACATCTTCACCATAAAAAGTGATACCAATTAGTTTGGCTATTGGCTTCTTATGTCTCTGCATTCGGAGTGTTTTCACATCACCATCTTGGTCGCTGGTTGACATTGAGGTACTGATGTTAGATGTCAGTGGGAAATTTATAAGAACCTTAAACGTCCCTGACCTACAGGTGAATCCTGGCGTCAGTGGTGAGAATGACAAATCCTAGCCACTAATGCACCAGATATCCATATGAACAAACAAGAAATTATGCAAGTAGACCACTAGAAACTATTGATTAACATAAATAAAAACTGCTGAATTCTTAAATCTGATTGGACAGAAGGTGTTGATTCAACAGCAGCTCTGACAGATGTGCCAGCTGTTAGGCAAATCATAGGTTTACAAAGATTAATGTGCTCATGTTAATACATTATTATTTTTATCGTAAAAGCTAATTAACATTTATGAAAAGCCTCACCAGCATCTGCATCAGATCTAAAGCTGTCATTTTTCTTATTACCAGACTTCCCATTTTTTTCTCTACTATTACAGTCTGTTTTTTTTTCCTCATTAACTTCTAGACAACAGGCTAAGTACAACTGCTGCAAATGACTGTTTATATCTGCTAGGTGCGACCAAGTTCTTTCACGTATTTCCTAAAATGTTAAATGTACCTAAACTGATCAAATGTATGGCTTGTCATTCTTTAATTCATGACTAACAGTAATAATTGCTGGAACATTGCAGTGACATGAAAGGTACACAAAAGCAGTGTGCTGTTTTAAAAGAAATTAATCACTTGAATTAATTCATGTTTTATTAATTACATATTGTTCATACAATATGCGGATACATTAAGGAGCTGCAGCTTTACTGGTGTGGCAATATAGCCAACTGTGTCTCTTTGATTTGATTCTAGATGGCCTCAGTCATAGATATCTTATATAAACTAGATTGGACGTGTTGCGCCAGTGGTCAAGCTGCTCCGCTATAATGGATAGTGCTTCATTTACTGCAAGTAAAGCCATACTGTAGCTAATGCATCAGGAAAGAAATCAAAAAAATGAAAGTGCTAAGCTATCAACTGCTGTCACTATAACAACAGTTACGGTCATGGGAAAGGCTTTAGGTCTCAGCTAAGTAAAGCATTTATACATAGCTGTCACCAGTTAGTAAGAAGTACTGTAAGTTAAGAAGACATTTCCAGAAGCACCTGCAAATTAGGTGAGAAAATGCAGATGGGAAAAATCCCTTCTAAGTACACAGTGCCTTGCAATTGGGATTTTTTTTTTTCCTTTTTATTGCTAGCTTTCAGGATTAACTTGATGTCCCATATGAGAACATGAAATTTTCTCCCAAATACATTGTCAATATACAGTATGTATACTTGGATGAGCCTCATATGAGGTCCATTAGGTATCATTCTTTTGCCAAATGTCTTCTGTCAAACTTTCTGTTTGGAGTAAGTTAAGGTTCAGTTCATAGTTATTCAGTGCTAATAAAAGGAAACTGTGAGGAGAATATGCAGTGTTAACAACCGCAACGTCTTCGTCTCAAAATATTGCTTAAGTCTTTTTTTTTTTTTTTAATTCCTTTAAATAATCAACTTTGTTACTCAGTGTCGATGTGACATTATTTCTAGCCTAAAAAAGTTCAGCCTAGCCCAACTGAAAGAAAAACTACACCATTCCTTGACGGGAATCAACCATTGTTGACAACAAACATTGTTAACCACCTATAACACAGAATTTGTCAGAAATTTGTCAGAAAACTTTTTTCAAGTGAGGCCAATCTAATCTGTATAAGATATTAATATCCACGATTCTTCTGCTTTCTCTGTTTATTTCCAAACTTTTCTAAATGACAAAAATCACTTCTGGATTGTGGACACTTACATATTGGTAATGCTCTAGTGACCAGCCACCTCTTATAGCGTTTATGGCACATAGCAAAAATGTCTACTGCTCATTCAGTTTTGTGTTTGAAAAATCAAACATCATTCATATGTTCATATGGGTGTAGCACAGAACGCTGGGCCCGATACATAAGAAGTCTCATTGGGACCCATCCTTTCTCGATCCATAGCTCTCACCTTTAATTCCAGGCTTCAAATGGTTCTCCTGCCATTGAGACCCTGGATAGTCAGTCCCACTTTTCCCCAACTACGCCACCCTGTTCCAAGCTACTCTAAGCCATAACCTGCCAACACACCAACAAAACGAAAAAGTCATTGTATTCTTTTTTTGTGTGTGTGTTTGTGTGTGAATTTAAAAGCTGGCAATGTTGAAGTTCACCCACCCACCAAACTTTGACACTGGCAGTTTTCGGTGTCACCGACAGGCACAAGATAACCAGAGGAAGAACTGAGTTAAGCATAGCAGGAGAGCAGGCTACACCACAGATATTAAAGTCTTTTTATATATCAGTCATTCTTAAGAACTGGAGCAAAACATGTTTTTAATTTAAAAAAAAAAAACTTTATTATTTAAACAAATATTTTTATTTTAATAATTTTACATATTGTTGAACAGTGGGTTATCAAACTCTGTTTTGGAACAACCTCCCAGTTGTGTGGGAGATTTTTTATCTTCCACTGTTGATACCTGTCACAATTTAGCGCCCAAACATAAGCTGTAATTCAAATTATAATAGTATCAAAAAACAAGACTCAGCAGTCAATTGATCTGGATGAAGTAAGCTGGAGTTTATTGCCGCAACAAAGCCCAAGTGAGCCAACTCGATGGTAGCTCAAGAACAGGCTAAGAACAGACTGAAAAGCAATACAATGCATACATTTTTATCCTGTTGAGGGAGGAACTCAACTGACTCCTCCCTAGGTTCTCCTCTTTTTTCTTAATTTCGGGGACCAACTTTGGTCACTGTTCCGGTTACTTGGTTTATATTTTTTCATACTTCCTTTGACCAAATTTGGTCTGCCTGGTCTTTTTATTTTTTCTTACTTCCGTCCATCAAAGTCGCCCATTATCTCTTATCTTACTTCGGAAATGTTCCCCATTATAATCAAACTTTTCTGCCATCCTGTATTACATTATTGTGACATTGTACATTATTGTTTTGCGACCTCTCGCAAAAGACCTCTCCCTACAATTGTCTCTGTGTGCGGGTCTGCAGTGACCTAGACTGATTCTCTTAATTCTGTTGTTTCTGTTGGGACTCCGTTTCCTGAGACCAACACGTTTGGCACACAGACTGATTTTCCAGCAAAGGTGATTTTTAACAGGTGTATTGCTGTTTATGTGTCTTATCTACACTAATTTGCCAGTTGGTGTGGTTCTTGGTCAGAGGCGTCAGGTCTCTCCATCCACCTCCTCATCTAGCCAGTGATATCAGTTCAGATGCTGACGCATGCTCAGCTCGTCATCACATCAGTTACGCCTTTTTATATGTATCTATATACCTCAATGTATCTATATGTAATTTATTATTACTCATTTTATATCTTTATATTATATCATTATATGGCTTTTTGATATTATTCATATGCTTTTCTCCACTGGTATGAATCCATTTTATTCATACAGCCAATTTAAGTATACTTTGCACTAACCACGAGTGTGTTGTGGTTATCTTGTTGTTTCCTGATAAAAGATGAGTGGCTCTCAGCTACGACAGTATATTCATACTTTGGGTCCTTTCCCCTCACCCCACTACGCTTCAGTGTGGCATCTCTCCTCAAGTTTGTATATTTCTTATCTGAGTTGGCCAAGGTTAAACTTTTCTTCATGCAGTGTAAATGTTTGATCTTGTGTCTGTGAAAGCATCCCACTTTCCTCAGGTCCTCTATGTCTCACAGTTCATCCTATATATATTTTAGCAAACCTTATGGTTTCTTAAAGATTATATTTAGTATTTAGTTACTTAGTGTGAATATATTTGTTCTATACGTATACTGTATATGAGTAACATGATTAAATATTGTCATATATGTGATTAAATATGTTTTCTCGAAACACATGCTTACATCAGACATTAAAAGATAAAGTTATTATTATTTTCTTGCAAAAATAGGTTTTGTTTACTAATCAAGGTTATTTTTTTTAACCTAATTTCAAAATTCAAGGCAGCACCTTTTAAAAGCATATATATATATATATATATCTGTTTGTTTGGGCAGTGGGCATATCATGGCCAGTGGTGTTCTCACAGGTAGTCATAAAATAAAAATTATTCTAAGTGGGACTGAAAAAAATTTTTTTTTATTCTAAGATGATTCAGCTTTTAAAACTGATCACAATCAAAATATTAATTATTTCAGAATTTTACAGAAAAACACACTATTATGTGCTGGACCTCCTTTGTCACAGTTCTCAAGAATGACTGATATTCCACAATGATATAATTAAAGCAGTTTTTGGAGTGTTTTGTTATATGTCTATACAGACCGAAATATCTAATTTACATGTGTTTTCAGAGTACTTAAAGCACCTTTTGCAGCAATGACAGTCTCAAGTCTGCTTGTGGATGAAGCTTAGTACTCCTTTCTTTTGGAAGTTTCTTTCATTCTTCTTGGCAGAATCACTTAAACTCAACTACGTTGAATGGGCAGGCGGAGTGCACAGCCATTTTCAGGTCTCTCCAGCTCAAACTTCTGTGTACACCTAACCACACACTCAAATGTTTCCCTTCCTCAAACTGTTTCTGCAAAGTTGAAAGCATGAGTTTTATCGAATGCCTGTGTATGCTGTAGCATCAGAGTTCCCTTTCACCTTTAACTAAGAGACCCAAATATGTTCCAGCATGTTGCAGCATGCACAGCATGCAACAAACCACAGTTCGTGAAGACATGGTTTGCCAAAATTGGTGTCAAGAAACTCGACTGCCCTGCACAGACTACTGACCTTAACCCCATTAAACACCTTTATGGTGGATGAACTTGAACAACAACGATGTTTCAGGCCTCCTTGCCTGAGCTCAACTATGATTTTGTGACTGATTGAGCACAAATCCCCAAAGCCATGCTCCACACTCTAGTTGAAAATCTTCTTAAACCTAAAGCAGCCTAGACAAAAACTCTACCATCTTAATATGAGGATCTCACTTAAAGCTGAAGAAAATAGTAAGGTTTCAACAGTAAGGTTGTGTCAAAAGACAGATAGGGAGAGAGAGAGAGAGAGAGAGAGAGAGAGAGAGAGAGAGAGTCAGACAAAAAAATGCATTAACTCTTCAGGAAAAGAAAAACTTTTATAAATATTTTAATACTAAATTTATCGCTATACATTATACTGTATATTGATATATATGATCATATTATGATAATATTATTGATATTAAATTAACATAATATACATCAAACGTTTTTTTTTTCTTTTCTTAAAGTGTGGATAATTTTTTTTTGGCAGATTTATATGTATACAGGGTGTCCAAACATATTTGACATCATTTGAAATATGAATATCTGAGTAATTACATGTCCTAGGCAAACAAGATTAAATATATATACACAAAGCTTCACAAATGTACAATGTGTGCATTTTCTGGGACACCCTATATAAGTATAATATATTATATAATATAATATACTGTATAGTATATTACATTATATAGCATATTATGTGTGTAATATACTATATTATATAATATTATTAAATATAACATAGCTACAATATACAGTAAGTGTTTAGCTGGATTGAAATATTGTGACTCAAATTTTATTCACACCTCCTATGTTGACAACCACATCCTGACATTTCTAGCTATATGCAACATAAGACAAGAGTTTCTTAACTTACTTTCATACATATCTCAAAATCCATTGTTGTTCATTTGTTAAAAAGACAATTAATTGAGAAGATCTATGCATGTAACTGTACTTCATTTATTTATATCCACATGTACTTATGAGCACATTTTTCAAAATAACTGTTCTTAGAAGTGTAGTCTTCTCGTGTTCTTTCATTGTCATAATCTACAATCTAGAGACGGCTTTATGAAGTTAACACAGACACTTCACAACAAGGTGCAAACCACTGTTAACACTCAAGAACAGAAAGGTCGGATTAGACTTTGCTGGAAACTTGGCAGATTTTTTGGGTTGATGAAACCAAGATTAAAGTTTTTTTTTTTTTTTTTTTTTTTTACCAGAATGATGGAAAGAAGAAACACATCATGATCAAAAGCATACCACATCATCTGCCAAACATGATGAAGGCAGTGTTGCATGGCTGCCAATGGAACAGGGTCACTAGTGTTTATTGATGATCTGACTGCTGATGAAAGTAGCAGGATGAATTTTGAAGTGTATAGGGCTATACTCTCTGCACAGATTCAGCCAAATGCTGAAAAACAGATAGGATGCCACTTCATATTACAGATGTATAATGACGCAAAACATACAGTGAGTATGAAAAAGTAAAAAATAAAGTACAGACAATTTAACGTTTTCCACATTTTGCTGTTACACACTTATCTTAAAATTGATTCAAATGGATTCTTAAGTAGTATGAGTAAGTAAGTAGTATATACTATGTATTTATACCTATCACTGAATACTTGTTAAAGCACCTTTCGCAGCAATGACAGACTGAAGTCTGAATCCAAGAGAAAGACAATTCAAAACATTTTAAATCAGTGATGTGATGTTAATTTGCACAACACAAAATTACTTAAGAAGTATTAGATTATTCATTTCCACTGATCTAATACAATTAATAATTGCATTTCCACGAAAATCAAGAATAAACTGCATACCTGGAGTTATGAAACAGCTGTTGCACATTTAACCACTTCTGGAAGTCTCATTAGCTCTTTTGAAGCATTACAGGAATGTAAAAATTACCAAGCACCGTAGGAGAATTGACCTCACAAAAGCATGAGTTATATCTAATACATATATCACAAACTACCCATCACTAGGAAACCATTTTAATAAAACAAATGCAAAATCTGTCTTTAGTTTTTCCTGATGCGTCATACACTGTCAAACAGGCTCAGGATGATTTATTGGATCAGCAGATCAAGGGTTTAGATTGCGGATTAAAAATTAGATACAGGTTACATAGTTCCCCAAAACATCTGTTTATATGGAAAAAGTTACTTCTCATAAAATGCAGTCATATGTGAGTCAGGTATGAGTCAGCTGTAGTTTCCAAAGTAGGCCAGTAGTCTTTGACTTACACTGATTAGCCGTGACATTAAAACTATTAACATCAGGTTTTGGATTCACATTAACAGCTACTATTTAGGTTCCCCTTGTGCCCAAGGTTTGTGGCTCTGCAGGGCCTCTGTGGGCGATTTGTTGGCAGCAGATCCTTTGGGTGATGCGGGTTGTGGGGTGGCGCATCTGTGGATTAGTCCTGTCTATGGTATATCCTGCGAGTGTTCGATCAGATTGAGATCTTAGGAGTTTGGGGACTGGATCGCAGCCTTGGGCTCTTTGACTGCTGGGCCCGGTGCATGGCAGGCTGTGGTGCACTAGATGTTCTGATAGTTTTCCATCATTTCCAACATTGACTATTTTCTATAATTTGCGGTGCATTGTCTTTTCTGTGGGATTGGAACAGGCAGGTTGGCCTTTGGTTCCTATAGGCATGGGTGAGGCTTGGGTGCCCATGATCTTGTCACCAGTTTGTTGGTGTGAAGTTCACCTGTCAGTGGTCATAATGTTGGTTGATTAGTGTCATATTCATGTAGTCTGTGATTTATTTATTTATTTTTATTAGATGTGGTGTAATGCCTGTGAGAAGGTGGAGATCACTATAAACCACTGTTTAATTGTAATAGTCGATGTAATAGTTATTATTTGGGTATTACATATATATAATAATATAATACCAAATGTTATTGCTAAATGATATTACATGTGATATTGTTTATTGATATTGCACAATATTGTACATGATATTCCTAAATGATATTGCACACAATGTTGCTAATTGATATTGGACATGATATTGTTAATCGGTATTGACTAGCTGAACACAGGCTATTCAGGCAGGTACACCATATTTGATGTGTGATAAGTTTTTTCTAGAATTATTGTTACTTGAATAAATTGATCTATAAATGGTTACAATTTTCTACATGCCTTACTATTGTTATTTTCTTAAAAATGTAACATTCACTCATTCATTCATATTCTGTACCGCTTATCCTGTGTACAGGTTCGCTGGGGGCCTGAAGCCTATTCCAGGAGACATATTGCACGAGGCAGGATACACCCTGGACATGATGCCAATTCATCGCAAGGCACACACACACGTGCAAGCACACACTCACACACACACACACACACACAGGAAGGAAACCAGAGTACCTGAAGGAAAACCACCAATCATGGGGAGAACATGCAAACTCCATGCACGCAGAACTGAGTTGGGAATCGAACCCGCAACACCTTCAGGGCCACTTAATCATGTAGCAGTAGTTTAGAAATGTTTCCATTTTCCACCAGTTTGCAAAAAGAGTCTACCATTTTGATTAGCTTGGCATGTGTTTTGTCAAATGCTAGCTGTCCAGACTAAGCAGGCTTTTTCAGCAAGGTGTATATAGACCCTGTGCTAAGCTCTTCAGGTGCAGTTGCAACAGAAATGTAAAGGGCTTATAGCAAACGGTGTAACAATTGCATTTGACTTGTGAGGAAAGGAATCCCATATCCTGTCATGGATTTTTTTTTTCTTTTTTTTTTGTCGAGCCGCGTGCTTCCTCTTGACATCTGGACTCTGATTGGTCAGCGGAAGGCCATGTAACCAATCAGGTCGCAGCTACTGCGGAGGAAGGAATAAATACAAGATGGCTCCTCATATAAAATCAGCCTCCCGGCTTCTCTTTTGTGACCAACAAAATTATTTTTCTTTACTTATTCGGTTGAAATATCTTTTTGGGAGAAGTGCCGAGGGATAAATTGATGTCTGTGGTGTTAAAGTGTGACTCGCTGTTTTTGTGTGTAAGGAGATATTTAAGAAAATCTGCGGCGTCTCTTTTTAAGCTAGTGTGAAGCGGCTGCATCGTCGACACTCTGCTGTTCGGATGGTGCGCGAGGGATATCGGGCCTTTCTGCACGCAGCACGCGCTGGCTAAATATCTAGCTAGCGCTATAGTGCTACACCGGTCAGTTAGCGGACTGATAAGCTAAGCTAAAATAAGCTAATCCGCTTCATTACAATTAATGTTACTGTCCGCTATTCAATATCTCTCCAACGGACCATACTTACATTAGGAGAACATACACTTTAATATTTCACCATGGCTGTCTCGAGGTGAGTTCATTTTTCTTGTTTATTTATTTAAAAACTTTTTCAAAGGCTATCACTCAGGCTAACTCTTAAGCTAGCAAATTAGCAACGTAGCTCCCCCAGTGCAGCAGGCTAGCCTTGTAGCCGGGACTTCGAAACAAGGCCACATTTTTGTTTAAGTGGATTAAAATAATATAAAACTGAAAATGTGGATTTAACAAGGACGGTGTGTTTTAACTTCGTGGTGAAACCCCTTACAAAAACATGTCGCTGTGCTGTGTTTATTGTTGTGCTGGGAAACTTTATAGAGGCCGCGTTATGTTGGAATATGATGCTAGTGCTGATGACCTTATCCACGGTGCATTACAGACCTCTTATGTTTATCTTACGAAGGGAAAACTTGTATAGTGATGTTAGTAATGATAGAATACTACTACAACATTCTTAGTCGTGCCCTCTCTTATTTCCGATATAACGTTAAGCTTGGCTACATCATCTCCACCTGACCGCAGGTGATTAGTCGATTAAACCTCACCCCAACTTGTTAAACGCGTGAACTAGAAGAGCTTGTTTACGGTAGTGAAAATTTCTATGTACATTATTCCCCCTCAAGTGTGTGTTCAGGATGTGTGTAATCATGTCTGCATCGCTCCTGTTTGCTGAATTATTTGGTCAGATTCTGGCAAGTAGGCAGCCAAGCTGCATCATCTCGTCTATTTTTATACACAATGAAAGCACAGTGTACCTCTATGATACTGTGATACGCGTATAATATGATCTGACGCGTTTCAACACTAAGGTGAAACAAATGGTCCTTAAGTGTCTGGAAAGTGACAGAAAAGATGCTGAGAACACACTTGGCCGTCATGGACAGGATGGAAATTCCAGTCTTCTCTGAATGACGATGTCTCAGTGGTAGGATGATGCAGGGTTTTTTTTTTTTTTTTTTTTGGTTGGTTGGTTGTTTTATTGGATTTTTGCAAAATTGTACAACGTTTTGTACAAAGTTCCTTCTATAGTTGTTTTGGTCTTGCACTAGGACCTAAGAACTATGACATCAGCCCTTATAAAGCCATCATAATTTGTTCATCTGGCATGTACTGTATGCACCAATTTTTGTTACTGTATGCAATGCAACGATTTGTTGCTGGTATACATTTAATGGTGTGTGCATATATAAAACTCTTTCCAGTTGGCATCTAAACATGTCATTGAATTTGTGTAGCGGAAATGCCTATAAATCAAGTCAGTAGAATGCACATGCTTATAAATGCTTATAATGCTGCCAGGGCTATGTAAGTTATCTACATCAAATTCCACAACCCTTATTCCGGCCCCAAAAAAACTTTCGGGTGAGTCTTGTATGAATCTTCTGCGGTCTCGCTGAGCTAAATTGAGAATTGAGTACAAATTTAGCTCCCTTTTTTCCCCTGTCTTTTTCCTCCTTTGGAAAAATACTTCCTCTGTGTTGTGCCAGAAAGTGAATGGCTGCCAAAATCCTATTGGACTCCAAGGGAGTCCAGTCAGAAAGCGTTCCCACAGAGCCCAATCAGATGTTGGCAGCCATTCACTTTTTGGCACAAGATCCCGGAAGTATTTTATGATCAAATAATAATAACCGGTTAGTACGTCTATTGGTGTACTCAAACTGATGATCGATTATGGAAAGACTGTCGACTCCACCACTAATTATTATAGATTTGGATTTTCTTATATCAAAAGCCCCAGGCAACCAAGCATCCTAATCTGTTGTCCTTATGCGCCACATTTAGTCTTTTGCCAAAACAGTCACCCTAATGCATATTCTTAAACATGACCTTTTAAACATGAGCGAAATCACTGAGCATGGAGGACAAGGCTGTGGAAAAATCATTGAGCCTTGTCTGGAAAGGGTAGTAACCCTGTCAACCCCTTTCCTTTTTATGTTGATGTGGGTTGGGTTTTTTTTTTTTTTTGGGTAACATCCTCACTCAGTAATGGCTTAAATGACAAGTCAAAAGCATTCCATCTCTTAGATGTCTACCGCTGTCATGTCATTGTCCCAGCCAACATGAACCGTCTGTTTGAATAAATCTTGGCTTTTTAGACATGAGGTGCTGGTTGGTGTGCTCTGAAATGTGCTCTTGTCCACCTATTCTTTATTCCCCTTGTTTGAGCTGAATCTTCACCTGATCAGATGCTTCCAAAGATGTTTCCAAAGCATATTGTAACATGCTCCACTTTTGATATAGTGCACTTACAAATGTATAAGGTGTGGTACAATATTGCAGGTGGGATTTTTTTAGGCTTAGTCCTATATCGGAGAGAGGCATACCTCTCCGAATATGCAGGTGCATAGAGTTAGTGAAAGTGATGTGGTTACAGCGACCCAGTTTACACGGTCTGCAAATATCTTATGTAGGCGTTTGTGAATAAGCTTTTGTAGCCCCTGTCTTGGCTTTTGTTTGTTTGTTTGTTTGTTTGTTTGTTTGTTTGTTTGTTTATTTATTTATTTTTAATAAAGGACAGTGATACTAGCTAGTTATTTAATTGTGTTCCTTCTGTTAAGTAAAATATTACATCTGACAATGAGATTGCATTAGCTGCTTGTCCTGAAAGCTGGTTCGGTGACACAACACTGAAACAGTAGTACACAACACTTCTCCAGGTCAAATGTCAAAATTCTGCTTTAAAAAATATATCATTTTAACAGCAAGCGTTTCATGAGCCAACTTTCAGTGCTTTTGAGTAACCTATTTCTTTCCCTGAATCGCAGGCTTGAGCGTCTGTTCATCTTGTTGGACACTGGCACGACTCCAGTGACGAGGAAAGCTGCCGCTCAACAGCTGGGAGATGTGGTCAAGCTCCATCCACATGAGTTGAATAATCTGTTATCCAAGGTGATCTTTCACTTTTCTTTTGACATCATCTAATACAGCTATTTTTTAAGGCTTGTTTGTTTTACTTGGAAGATCAGTTTTACAGCTATGCAATTTGTAGATGTGCAAATGCTAGAGGCTTATCATTAATCTGAAGGTTACATCAGTGTTTGAATTAGTTATTGTGTGTGTAATGCACAGAGGTAGCCTAGAAATATTAAATGCATAGACACAAGGCGATGCTGTCTGAATATGGATTATCTTGTTCTGCCTTCTTTGTAAGGTTTTAATATATTTGAGGAGTCCTAACTGGGACACGCGAATTGCAGCTGGTCAGGCAGTGGAGGCCATAGTGAAAAATATTCCTGCGTGGAACCCAGCTCCCAAGCCAAAGGAAGGTAAGCACATCTTCCTGTATTTCTCTGTAGGCTAGCCCGTTCATAGACTGACCAAGATTAACTGTGCCATTTACTACAGAGCTTCATACTTATGTTTGTTCGTGACCTTCCTTGTGATGCAAGTTGTCGTGGCTTTGTAGTCAGTATTAATAACTAGTGAACACTCCAGAGTGGATGCTTCTGCTCAACAGAGTTCCTTTTGTACAAATATCTAAAGCCAAGGACAAAGAGAGAGCATTAAACTACCTGGTGACATTTAGAACATATTTATCATGCCAATATTTTAAGAATTTTTCTGTAGACTTGTGTAATGAATAACGACAATGCGGTGCCATGTATCTGTGTGTCACCAGATCGAATGCATATTAAAGGTGGAGTTGGAAAATATTATTAGATTTGTGTGTCGCATAAAATCAGCTGAGAGGTTTATGGGGAAAGTTTCTCTACGAGAGTGAAACTCCAGTGGGAAACGGTGAAAGTGAAGTGAGATTACTCAGCTCGAACTCTGTACAGCTATCCGCAGTATTTGTCAGCATGATAAATCAGAAGTCAACACGTAGGTGTCGGGGATCACATTCAGGCAAAATTAGTAATCATATTCATCTAGTTAAAGGACATGTACAGTTGCGGAAATTATTCAGCCCCATTGCAAATTGGAGTTTGTTCGAAAAAATTCATAAACTGTCAGCTGTTTCAGATCAAATGTAATTAGCTTAGCACAACTATTACATTAAATTCTGCTAAAAATGCAACTTTTGATGACTCAAAATTGTTCAAATCCCATGTATATAATCCGTCATAACAGCAGACATTTGCAAAACGGGTGTCGTCTCAAGCATACTTGATGCAACTAATTAAGAACTTCAAGTGCCTCAACAGGCTAGGAGTTTGTTTGTAGGAGTGTCACATTTTATGGCATTTTAGAAATACAGCTAAGGCAAAAGAATTGTCCAAAAAAAGGTAGGAGAAAAGCTCCTTGCCTTTCACAAACTAGGAAAAGGATATGAAAAGACAGTGAAGAATATGACACTAGGGTCACTGTTGGAAACATGGCTTGTAAGTTCAGAGTTAAAAGTACAATGCCTGCAGTACCTGGACATGGTAGAAAAGGGAAGCTGTCAATAGCTGCAATCAGCATTCTGGAAAAAAAAAAACACCCTTCAGTGACTGCAAAAGACCTACAGGAAAAACTCTTTGGCAACGTTTCAGTTTGCACAGTAAGGTGCGTACTAAACGCTTGGGTTTCCATGCTAAACTTTGAAGATTTTCACCACTGACCCAAAAGCACAAGAGTATGCTCAAAACCATATGAATTGGCCAAAGACGATTTGGGATTCTGTTCTGTGGAGTAATGAAACAATACTGAAATTTTTGACCCTGTGGATCAATAATATTTCTGGTGGAAGAAGAATGATGCATGCGCTGAAAAGAACACTCTGCCTACTGTTAAGGATGGTGGTGACTTGTGATGTTCTGCCTCCTCTGGCACTGGAAACCTGCAGCATGTGGAAGGAATTTCATTAGAGAATCAGGGAATCCTAGATGAAAACACCATGCCATCTATGTGAAGCTAAAGCTTGGGTGTCATTGGTTCTTCCAACAGGATAATAATCCCAAGCATGCCTCAAAGTCCACCAGGTCTTGCAGAAAAAATTCTGATTTGAAAAAGACAAACCCGAGGCCATTGGCCATAGAATGGGCTAAGATTTTTCCGGAGAGCAGCCAAAAGCTATGGTCTGGCTATGCAGCACGTTTGCAGCTAGTCATAACAGCAAATTCATGCTCTATTAAGCACTAAAGAGTCTTGTCCTGAAGGTGTCAAATAATTGGGACTGCAGAAGTCATTAAAAGTTACATTTTGAGATGAATTTGGTGAAACCACTTTTTAAAATTAGTTGTTAGCTTTGTAAAAAGTGTTTCGAAATGGGGTGTTGAGATTTTGCAACCTTATATATATTCTGTCTCGTTTAGAGTCCCATGTAGAAGACATGTCTCCTGAGGACGGCTCTTCAGACAGACTCAGTTTTTACAGGTTTGACATCTCTCGTTTGCTCAGACATGGAGCGTCACTGCTTGGGTCCGCCGGTGCAGAGTTTGAAGTGCAGGATGACAAGTCAGGTAGGTTATGCGTAAGCGTGCACATGCTAAACCCTCGCAGCTTTTTCTTATAATTTTTTTTCTTTTTCCACCATGCCAGTGTACTTTTTCAGACCTTGTTTGGACTTATAATAAGGTTTACTTGTGTTAGTGTTTTCTGTTCTTTCTTGTCCTATGTGAGTAGTAATGAAGTAAAGCTTTGCAAGTCAGATGGCTTTCTTTGGGTACTTTTGCATTTGCCTGACGTGTAAAATAAACAAAAGCTTGTCTAGTATTAGATATCAACAGTGCATACAGTTTGTTTACCATTTGACTGAATTGTGTCCAGCTTCATTGATGATGCAACAAATTTCCATTGGAAAAACGTGCATACATGCATGTGTTGGACAATGAAACTGAAACGCCTGGTTTTAGACTACAATAATTCATTAGTATGGTGTATGGCCTTCTTTTGTGGCCAATACAGCATCAGTTGGTCTTGGGAATGACCGATACAAGTCCTGCACAGTGGCCAGAGGGATTTTGAGCCATTCTGAATAGTGGCCAGGTCACTACGTGATGCTGGTGAAGGAAAACGTTTCCTGACTCGCTCCTCCAAAACACCCCAAAATGGCTCATTAATATTTAGATCTGGTGACTGTGCAGGCCATAGGATATGTTCGACTTCATTTTCATGTTCATCAAACCACTCTGTCACCAGTCTTGCTGTGTGTATTGGTGCACTGTCATCCTGATACACGACACAGCCTTCAGGATACAATGTTTGAACCACTGGGTGCACATGGTCCTCCAGAACGGTTTGGTAGTCCTTGGTAGTGATGCGCCCATCTAGCACAAGTATTGAGCCTAGGGAATGCTATGATATTGCAGCCCAAACCATCACTGTTCCACCCCCATGCTTCACTCTGGGCATGCAACAGTCTGGGTGGTACTCTTCTTTGGAGCTTCTCCACACCGTAACTCTCCCAGATGTGGGGAAAGACGGTGAAGGTGGACTCATTAGAGAACAATACATGTTTCACATTGTCCACAGCCCAAGATTTTCACTGCTGGCAGCATTGAAACCGACTTTTGGCATTGGCATGAGTGACCAAATGTTTGGCTATAGCAGCCCGCCATGTACATTGACCCTGACAAACAGTTTCGGTGGAAACAGGAGAGTGAAGGTGCACATTTAATTCAGCCGTGAGTTGGGCAGCTGTGGTTTTATGTTTTTTGGATACAATCCGGGTTAGCACCCGGACATCCCTTTCAGACCGCTTCCTGCGCACCAACAATTTGTCCTCTTTTGAACTGATATGTCACGCATAATGTTGTGTGCATTGCAATATTTTAAGCAAAACTGTGCTATGACTCTGCTAATTAAACCTTCACACTCTGCTCAATAAAGATTGACCACCAGGCTGGTAAAATTTGGGCATGAAACTTCCAACGCTATATTGTTGCCAGTGTTTCAGTTTCATTGTCCAACCCATGTGTGTGTATTGTACTTTTTTAAATAAATAATATTTATTTATTCTATTCCTAAGAACTTGTGTAACTCCAAACTATTTGATCATGATCAATCAATGCTGTAGGTTTTGCCTTAGGATTTAGTCTCTCTATTAAATTTTAAAACATTAATTCCACTTGTGTACTTCCATCACAAGTAATGAACAAGCACCAAATTGTTATCCACAGCAATTAGGATGTTTTGATTATCCTGTTTTTGTCTGCTAAACAGCTGAGGTCGACCCCAAGGAACGTCTGGCCCGACAGAGGAAATTGCTCCAGAAGAAACTTGGTCTGGATATGGGTGCGGCTATAGGCATGGATACAGAGGAGCTGTTTAATGATGAAGACTTGGACTACACCTGTACCTCCAATGTAAATAGATCCCAGACTGGCAAGGTTGTTGGGTTCCAGAGTTACCGCAGCCATACGGTAAGACTGAATTACTCCTGATGAATAAATTGACAAAAAAATGGATGTATTACGTTATATATGCAGGTGGCATAGCTGTTATAACTGTGGCCTTGCACCTCCAAGGTCGAGGATTCAATTGTGTGTATGAGGTTGGCATGTCATTGGTGGGACTCCTCTGGTTGCTCCAGTTTCCTCCCACAGTCCAAAGATGCACAGAGTAGACTGACTGGCGGTTCCAAGTCCCCTGTAGTTTAATTACCCTTGGAATAGTGAGATATTCCAGGCTTAAGAATAAACAAATAATTCCCTGTTCAGTCATCTTTAATCTTTAATTTGCACTGTCAAGCTACAGCAGAGGTGGAAGATGTGAGGGTTTCAAAGTTGCTGAACCACCACATTTCCTCCCTCCATTTGTGCATCAATTCTGCACTTATTTGTTTAGAAGGGGACAAAAAACTGGACAGAATGTAACCACAAGAAAAAGAAAAATCAATAGTGAAAAATCATTTGAAAAATACACAATGTCGGCAAACAAAAATCGGTGTGCGGCTTTTAAAACAGCAACAAATCACATGTTAAATTTCAATCAATCGCATTTGTAATGCTATAAAAAGAGAAATGAATTTCTACTTGGATTCTCTTTATTCACCTCTCTGGAGCCCTCATTCACCTTTTATTGGGTTTCTGCTTGGCCGAGAGCTGTGGCTTTATCTACTTTCTTTGATAATTAAATTAGAATGGTTGGCTTCGTTTCTGTGTGCAGTAGACTTTATGGCGTCCCAGGACAAACATGCAATATGCAGTCATGTGATCCAGAACCAAAACATTCACCATTTTGTCTGGCAGTCATGCCCACTACAGCTAACACGGTGAGATTTGCTGGCTACATTTACATCCAGGGATTTTACTGAACCTTTGACAACTGGCCAGATAATGTTACATTTCCATCATTGGAAGCTCCAGATGTTTTTACAATGTGTTTTTGAGAATGGCTTATTGGCAGATTTGCAATCATAAATGTAACAAACATACAATTGTTTAGCAAACATAATGCAAGTACATCATGGATTTACTGGATATCTGTTAGATTTATCGAACATTTATTTCATGATTCTACCTAGGTGCTATATAAAATAGTCACTAATTAAGCACCGGTGATCAACATGATCTGATCTTTGACAACAGCTGACTTATTAGAAACTTTTTGATAAACCAACAAACGTGGGCATCCTACAAATCAGACCTTTCAGAAGGGCACAGCCGCCAACAGGAATGTAACATGCATAGTTTCTTGCTAATAATACCTTTTGTAATATTTTTATTGTAAGATGTTTTGTATTACATTTTATACATGTATACACGCACACCACACCCCAAAATATGAACGGACAGTTGATTTATTAACAAATCACAGAAAATAGCTTACATGTATTGTACAAAAAATAGACACTGCAGTGGGCCAGATACCAATATTTTCAATTATACCCAATTGTGTTTGTCAAAAGTCTTATTGTATGTTGTATGTGTGTGGGGTGCAGGAGACCACACTAGTTCAAGTGCACAGACAACACTATACAGTTCACATGTGTACTTGTCGGGCATATTTTCAAAAGGCTTGCATGCTGTTAAGGTTTTTTGCCATGGTTACCTTGTGGAAAAAGGAACCGATCTTCAGCAAACTACATCTATGTCGGTTATCATTTCCTCATGATTTAATTTATCCGACTTTTCTTCTGTATGTAATAAAGTTTAACATTTTGTGCAATTTATATCTCCCCATACATCGGCTACCTGAACCAGAGCCGAAAAAATAAAATAATCATCTGAACAATTTAATAACCACTTTGTCCACTAAATCTTTAAGCAGATTGAACTGTAACGGAGTTCTAAGTAATTTTAGGAAAAAAAAA
>JAAGKR010010580.1:0-22257 GCA_011419295.1 Clarias macrocephalus | reverse complement strand
TTTTTTTCTGATTAGCTGTTTAGTCCCAGTCCTGTGAGTTCTCCTCACATTGTATGTGTGTATTAAGCATAGCTCTGTTTTTTACCGTAGATTTTTTTTATTTTATTTTATTTTTTTACCATGCAACTTGTTTAAGTGATCTTCATTCATAATCTTATTTTCGACCACATTTCTTCCACAAAATTGACAGTCCAGCGCTATTCTTCCAGGTTTTGATAATGTGTTAAAAGTCTGTTAACCCGGTTTCATTTCAAATCTCCTAGGTTGTTTTCTTTGGTCAATGCAGTCCATTAATTTGACTCTTCTAAAATGGTGAAATTTTTGTTTATATAGTATATTCCTTATTTTAAAAGAAAACACAATTTAAATTCTAATGGGTCTTATTAGAGGTGGCACAGTGGTACAGCACTCTGCCCTCTCACATCCAGGGTTGCGGTTTCGACTCCGCCCTTGGGTCTGTGTGCATGGAGTTTGTATGTGGTTTCCTCCCACAGTCCAAAGACATGAATATTAGGCTAACCAGCATTTTCAAATTGCCCATAGAGTGTGAGTGAGTGAGTGAGTGAGTGAGTGAGTGAGTGAGTGAGTGTGTGTGACTGCCATGGCCTGGCACCCCATCTAGGGTGTATATTGCCTTTTTGCAGTCCCCTGCAAACCTGTAGAGGATGAGGTGCGTGGCGAGTGAATCTTATTAGAACGATGATGTTTTGGTTATTTATTTTCTAACAATTTCTCATTTGTGTGTGGTTCCAATGATGCTACAGGCACTGCACCTTAGATTGTTTTGCAAACATACAATGACATTTTTAATCTGATGAAATGGTTTATAGTATAAGATTATACGATAGGCTGAACTATAAATATTGTGCTTTGACAGCCGCTATCTCAGTTTATTGTATTTAGTAAGATACAGTGCTATAAATCATCTCTATGTGTTCACTGTGTGTGTGTTATCAAGCAAAACCGTAAAACGCATCAAAAGTAATCAGAGTTTACATCCACTGAATTTATATCAGATTCTGCCCGAGGCTCTGGCTTCCATCTGTCTGTTCTTGGTATTGGGCAGAAACAATGTTATCCATTGTGTCTTTTTTAGTCCCAGGACGGGCATTGAGAGCAGATTAGAGTGCAGGCTAATATCACTGTCTTCCACCTCACTTGTCTGACGAGTCAACCTGCTTTCACCCTGGACCATCTCTATCAATATTTCATACCTAAGACACACAACATAGTACACTCATTTAAGATGGCCTGGAGTTTCTTATTGTCCTAAGTGCTTTAGGGCGAGGAGGAAGTGCAACCAGCTTTCATGCATTTGATGTCATTTTTTGCGAACCTCTTTAAAACTGCAGCATTGCTCCTTTATTCATAACAAATAGTATAAATGTAATAGATCTTGATGTATTGTTTTTCTAATTTTATGCAATATATAATAGTTATGGAATCGATTTAAGATTTACATTTTTATTATTATTAATTTAATTGCTAAAATTCTTGTCCCCAGTTTTTTCATCAGAGAATACTCTTCCTTTGTCACATCAGGGACCTAGTAAAAATGTTATGATGTGTTTTTAAAAGCACGGCGCATTAAAGGCAGCCAAGGTTTCACGGACATTTACAGCTCTCTGTAACTAACTCAGAAATAGGATTTATTATCCAGAGTGACAGAGCTGAAGCTTATATTAATACATTTACTTTGATGTACTTGAATTGAGGCATGAGATTAGTGTGTAACCTTTCTCAGCATTATCCATACTTTGTATATGTTAGTGTCATGTAATTAAAAAAAATAATTTTAAATGTGCAGAACAACAGCAATTTTATTTTATTTTGCATTACTTTGATCACATAGACAGGGAACGCTCCCATTTACTCGTTCCTTCACACATGTTATTTAATCCTATAAGGCTATTTGATGATTGGACTTGAACTCTTTCATGCATAGATTATTTAAAACATATGTTTAGGTTTGAAATTACATAGAATTTGTCAAATAGGTTCTGACATATATTCAGACAAATATCACTAGAAAATGTTTAGAGACAAAAGGATAGAACAGTATACAGTACAACATATTTATATACAACTGGTTTTTGATGTGTACAAACTTTATGCAGTTGTATGATGCAGGGCACCTCCAGGGTCCGGGTACGATTTCCGGACAGGTTGGATTCCTGCCTTTGTGACTATGGAGTTTGCATGTTCTACCTGTGCTTGGTGGGTTTCCTCCGGGTACTTCTGTTTCAAGGTTGGTCAAGGAAACCAACAGCAGTTGATGACAGAAACATTGAGAGAATCAATAATTTCAGTGTCATTACAAACAACCTCCACAGGCCAGTAGTGAAGGTATCACACAAGCCACCAGTCTTCATCAGGGTAAAAAAAAAAGTGCAAGATTGTATACTGAGTAAGTCAACCAACAAACCAATTAACTCAATTGAGCATGTATTTGAATTTCCAAAGAGGAGACTGTTTGGAGAAAGAAATCTCAGTACCTTGGAAAGCCTAGGAAAGTATCACAAATAAAATGCAACAGTTTGCTGAAGTCACTGGGTCAGCTGGATGCAGTCGTTGCAGGTAAGACCGATATTAACCTCTTGAGCCCCAAATGTCCTCATATGAGGACCATAGGAAAATTATTCTGTGGCAAAAAGACACTGGATAAACTGGTAGTTATCTGGTGCTAATGAACAGAAAATGTGAGAAGCAATTACAAGGTACAAAAACAGTTGAGTCCAGGTTTCAGGAAGTTAAATGCTATTTAATCTACTTAGCTATACTTTTCCTAACCTAAAAATGAAGTGCCATCAATCGTGCCGTGATCAAAATTGTTCAATGCATGTAGATGCACATGTCAGGAAATTAAAGCTCAAATTCTGATCCATCGTCTCGTGTTCATCTTTTGATCTCAAACTCAGTGTATGACAAAAAGAAAAAAGAATTGGCCTTGCTGTTGTTGTTGTTTTTTTTTCTCATAAAAACAAACATAAGTATGGATAGTATTTATGAAATGATTTTTAAAAATGTAATTGAATAATTATAAATGGTTCCAGTAAGCAGTATAATTCATAACTGGAAGCACTGAGCTCTTATGGCGTCCCAGCTCCAGAGTGAGACGGTCTGAATACGTGTAAAAGATGAAACCTGAGGGAGCAAACATTAGCCAGGAAAGTTTTGAGCACTCGTGCAGCAATCGGTCAATGGCAACAATGTAACATTTAACACTTAGCTTTCAAAGCCACAAGTAACAGGCTTTCACAGTCATTAACGCCACTATGGATGAAATATTGACCAGCTTGCAGGTGTCATAGGCCAGGATGGATAGTGCTGAGATCGCTTGTGGAAACAGATTCACACTAGCCGATCGTGTTACCTTTGCTTCCTCCCTGTTGTACTCATGTGACGAAGAATAAAAGGAGAGTGGAGGTTCTTTCATACATGTCTTATACAGGGTTTTAAAGGCTCCAAACCAAGCCTGACCCAGTTCTTAGATGGTGTTTCACCCTTTCTCAGCCCCAGAGACTGAAACCTAAAGAAAAGCATCGTGTTTTATGGTATTGCATGTGAATTTTTCATAAGAGACGATGTTTTTCCTCTTTAGCTCTGACATGTTCTCAGTCAGTTCACGTGAAGTGTAGATTTTTTTAATTTATCCTGGCCCTGGAGCTTTCTCCAGCGATTTGTTCATTACTCAAATGCAGGCTGGATGTCGAATCAACATGGATGTTTTTTTTTATTACTGTATTTTTTTTATTAATTGTATACAATTAGTACTCTGGATTTCATTATTACTTTTTTCAATGCATTTTTTTAAGGTTACCTGCTGAGCTTTCACATACCAAGGTTATACGTGTATACTGTATGTTAAACTGTGTGTTTAAACTAAAATACCTTTCATCAACTAATATTAAACTGAACAGTTACTGCTGTTATTGTTCTTTGATGAACTGTGATGCTTTAGTTAAAACTGAAGGACGTCCACAACACTGTAAAAGACATATTCTGTGTGAGTCAGTGATGCACTGTAGGAAAAGCCCTGCAGTACTGGATGGACATACGGCACCTGGCTGGGAGAGAGTTTAAAAGAAGACCAATTAAATACACCCCTATTGTTACCAGCCTGTTATAAAGAGAGCACAATGTGGGACTACTACACATCTCTGCCATTTCTGCTAATTTTATAAATTGCTGTTCTGTGTCATGGAGCGAAGCACTTGCTACCAGGTAGAGCAGTTACAGCTCATTGTTTCACCAGTGCCCCGTGTTAGACAGTAAAATAGAATATTATTCCGTCAATGCTAAATGCCCACATCTCTTCATCTTTTGGCTACAATGACCTATGAGACAATTTTATCATACAATATGATCATCATCATCATAACTTTACCCTGGAATTAGACTGTAAGCCTGTTTGAATAAAAAGGCTTTGTATTATAGAGTTATATGTGACAGTTTTCTCCTTTTTTCTGTAGATTTAGGTCATGCTGGTTAGGAGGTGGGAATGTGGAGCAGCTGATGGAAAAATTCTGCATGTAAGAAAACTTTTCTACAGTATGTACAAAAATGATGTAAGAGCAGTGGTTGACTGGTATGAATGAACTACTAATTTACATTTACTGTATTTAACAGATGCCATTATCTAGAGTGACTTTCATGTATCTCAATTATGTGTCGTTATAAATTATACTCCTGAACAGTTGATGGTTAAGGGTCTTGCTGGGGTTAATTACCTCTTTTAAGTGACTAATAATGTATAAAAACCTGTGCTATTAGACAGATATCTTTGATGTTCTGTAGATTTGTTCATCATTCTAGATGGAGTGCAGTCATAGGGAAGCATCGCTCCTAGTGGTCATAATGGGAAATGCAACAACAATTAAGAGAGACCCATGGGGAAGAAATCACACTGCCCTATGCTCACTTTATGAAAATTTAAGTGATGGAGGAGTAGCAGGTTTATAAGGAATGTTAATGATATGGTTAATATATGAAATATGCATAATGAGAAGGTTTAAAAGTACTCTGTGAGCACCAACATCAAGTTTTATAGGAAGTTATCATAAATAAGGCGGCACGGTCACTTAATGGTTAGCACTGTCACCTGGCACCTCCAGGTCCTGGGTTCAATTCTCGCATTGGGTCTGTGTGCATGGAGTTTGCATGCTGTACCCATGCTTGGTGGGTTTCCTCCGGTTTCCTCCCACAATCCATAGACATGCAGATTAGGTGAATTGGCGTTCCAAAATTGGCTGTAGTGTGTGAATGTGTGTAAATGTTGACCAGAGGTCACTGTTGTACAAAATGGGACTAAATACAATGATCACCATTAGGCTCCATGGTCCCTGGTTGGACTACAGAGATTTCTGAACCAATGAATGGATGGATGTATGGATGAATGGATCATAATTAAGAATAAATATAACTGTAGTCACTGTGATGTGATAGTATGATGTAGAGTAAGTTTTCCTAATGTAAGATATTTTGCAACAATTGATAGACTTAAGAGGGGTTATGGAGTGGATAATGTCTGAAAGGCTTGTGCACCAGAGTGACCTTGTTTCCCATGTAAAGGATGAGGGAAAAGATGAACAGTGGAATAGCTGAGCTGCTACACAGACTATGTTTTAATCTCTCAAATGCCTGGTATAGTGTTAATCTAAAAAGATCACTTGTTAGTATCTTATAGCATGAATCAAATGATTCTCAACTTAATTTTTATGTCATACTGCCCTGGCCCACCAAAATGCAATGTCATAAGCCTCTAGTGGACTCAAGTCTATAGACACACAGTTATGCATGTATTCTCACACAGGAAGAATTAAGCACAGCCTGTCCACCTTCTGACACGGATTTGCAAGATGTAAGAAAAATGTGTTCTTCTTCCTGCTGTATATCTGAGCTCAAATGAGGCATGCCGGAACATCTGGTCCCTTTTCATATTATATACAATATTTGTGCAGTAGTAAACAGATAGCGAAAACCAGATCACACGGTGACTTTAATGGCGGTGACAAAATAACATCTAGAGCATTTTATTGATAAATGGCTTATGATCATTTGGTAACCTGTTTCAATTGTATTTTATTTATTTATGTTACTAAATCTTCCTGTATCAGTATCGGGCAGCATTTTTTTTCTCCTCTCTCTCTCCCAACTGCTACTCTTCATCATCATCATCATCATCATAACAGCAGACACATCCACTTGTCAAGAGACATAATAAATACAGGAAATATAATGCATCGTACACACAAAATATAGCACGCACAAAGCACACACTTTTTCTCTTAAATGAATTTTCTATCTAAACACTGCCACCTGCTGGTAATAAAATATTTTACTTTGGATATGACACTCAAAACAAAAAAACAGCTTCACTCTATTGTATATATTTAGTATTATTCTCATAGGATTATAATATTAGAAAAGGTTTTTTCTTAAAGCTCAGGTTTCTTCTTATTTCTTATAGATAATGTAACCCAGGTGAATATTGCTGTGTTCTAACCTAATTTCATTTGTCATTTTTATGAAAGTGCTGAAGAAGCCTGTGTTCTCACTCAACACGTGGTCTCTTGGTCAATGTTGAATATGAGGTAGCAGGTTTCCAGATGGTCAGACCCTACCACGTGCCGGAACTGTGGCTGAAGGTCCTCTGGTTTCAAGCCGTTTACGAAATGCTCACTGATCTCCTCGTAAAGTGAAGGACCAACGTCTTCTGCAAAGTGAACAGAAAGAACGGGACTTATTTCCCCAACCGAGGCAAATAATCAGCACATGTAAAATTAATGATTTTGCGGCTCAGAAGTGATGCAACAGGAAATTATACGGCCTTTAAAACACCAGGCCATAATAAACAAAAAGGGGAAAAAAGCAATGTCGATGTCACTCACTCATTCACTCATCATCTACACCACTTTATCCTGTATAAGCCTATCCCAGGAGACTTAGGGCACGAGGCGGTTTACACCCTGGACAGGGTGCCAATTCATCGCAGGACACACACACTACGGGCAATTTGGGAACACCAATTAGCCTAATCTGAAGGTCTTTGGACTGTGGCAGGAAACCGGAGTACCCAGAGGAAACCCACCAAGCACGGGGAGAATATGCAAACTCCATGCATACAGAGACAGGAATCGAGCCTGGATAGGAATCGAACCCGGACCCTGGAGGTGCAAGGCGCCAGTGCTAACCACTACACCACCCAATGTCGATGTTTTTTATTATCCAAGTTAATTTGAACATGGCAATGTATGAAAACCGGGCTGCGTTTGCATACTGACCAATGTACTTCTCTCGCAGAGTTCTCACAGTGACCAAAGAACCGTTGCTGTCTTTCAGCTCCAGGGAATCGCCTCCTGAAGGAGTCTGCATGGCATTCCGAGCACAGCTCACCACTTCTGCCAAATCATCCTCGTCCTCAAAGTCATCTGGGTATTCAGTATCAGCCGCATCTTCACAGGGAACTGCAGCAGGTACAGTATCAAAGATAGTGCACGTATTTAATTTAACAAAAATTCAACATAATGACCTGGTTTGGGTGTAAAATGTTAAGATATATTCATGGTTTCAGTTTATTAAGGTATTTAATAAGAACGTGTTTCTAAACCTTAATGCTCAGGTAATGTGCTAATCAGATCTGGCACTTATGCAATATTGGGATTATCCAGCAAAGCTTGCATTGTAATGCATCACCTTTTAACTTTTCTTAGAGCTGTCAAACAGGACTCTTTGTTTAATTTGTGTTAGACAAGTCTGTCACCAAAAATTACAACTGGAATATCACTATCTAAGTGTTTAATGATTGAATGACAAGTCCATAATACTCCAACACACCTCGTTTATTTGATTTATTTTGAGTATTTGAACGTGTCTCATTTCTGCCTTGCATCTGTAGTGTTTGCAGTGTAACTTAGTTAAAAGTGTGTGTAACACACTGTGATGGACTTGCATATCACAAAGCTGTTTGAGATATTGTGATTTTATTACTTGTACTACTATACCATAATGTCCAACTGTTTCACATTTTCTCATTTTGCTCTACTGTCACACTGATAAGCAACTAACCCACCTCAATCATATAGATGATGAACTCAGTACGAATAGCTTCGATGCAAACCAAATTACTCAGTGGGTATCTTGTGTACAAATCACCTCCGCTTACCATGCAGCTCTTCCGCGACTTCTCCTTGCTCTAAACCGGAGGAGGAGGAATTCTTCTTTGAATAATCTTCATTGGACGACATGCTGTCATTTTCATCAAAGTCTTCTGAATATTCAGACTCGGTCCCAGCATGCGTCACTTCGTCCTCTGCAATAACAGGTGCTTGAACATTTCCTTCCATATTCCCATCATCATCAATATCAGGCACTTTCATACGAACAGTATCGCTCCAGGTTAATGTGGCATCTTCATTCTCAGTGGGTACGGGATCAGCATTAACCTTTGTCAGTTCTGTCTCCTGATGCTGAATGAACAGTTCCAGATGTTCCTGCACATAGGACATGGCAAGGATGCAGCTAGCACTCGGTCGGTTCTCAGGAAGCAAGCACAGTGTCTTCTCTATCAGGGAATGAAGGTTATCTGAGAAGCTAGGAGGCACCAGGCTGTAATCACCCTTTATAATCTTAAAAAACAAATTAAGTAGATTTTTAGCAGTAAAAGCTGGTTTGAGTGCACAAAGCTCATAGAGTAAGCAGCCAAGGGCCCATATGTCAGATTTGGTGCTGTATGGTACGTCCTGGCACAGCTCAGGGCTGAGGTAGCTGGGTGTCCCGACACACGTCGTGGCCATGTCCATGGTGTGGCTCATGATCTTGGATATTCCAAAATCTCCCATCTTAATCACCCCCCTCTTTGTTAGCAGGACATTGGAGGGCTTAATATCTCTGTGCAGAATTCTTACAGAATGAATATAACTGACAGCCATGACAATCTGCACAAACCATTTCATAACTGTAAACTCTGAGAAATAGTCCTCCGCCTTTCTGGATTTGATCTGGTCATCCAGCGTCCCACCGTCGCAGTAATCCATGGCAATCCAGATGTGCTCGTTTGTCGGATCAAAGAAGGTCTCGCTCCATGTGACAATATGGGGATGTTTGAGATTCCTCAGGATTTCAGCCTCTTGCAGCACGCTGTCTTTGGACGTTATTTTCCGGGAGTTGTCAATTCGTATTTTCTTCACGGCACAGAGCTTCTTTGTGTCTTTGTGTCTCATCAGCAAGACGACACCCGCTCCTCCTCTGCCAAGCTGAAGTATTTGCTCATATGCTTCCATGTCTCTATCCCTACCTACTTTGTCTATGTTTCTAGATAAGTTCATTAACTCAACTCATTAACTGTGCTCTGGATATAACCATTCTGTCAGGCAATCGAAATTATATGATCACCTAAATCACCCAAATCTATAGTCTGAATAATAATAATAATAATAATAATTATTATTATTATTATTATTATTATTATTATTATAATGTTTAGAATTGAAATTTAAAACCTGCTACTAGAAAACATTAATACCTGTACACCTTCATCTTAATTAGAGGTTTAAGTTACAGATCAGTTAGCAGTCCTGTCAGTCCTGACTTCATACATTAAGCTACAGGTTAGCTCTTGCTGAAGCCTGTGACTATCCCTCAGTATTAAAAACATATTCACGGTGCTTTTGATTAATAAATACCCCTCTTAATAACACAACTAAATCGACCTGAATGTAATTTAGCGTCCTCGTCGCTTACATCCATTACTGAAGTCACTTCCATCAACGTTTTTTTATTTTTAGATTTTTTTTGTTAACCAACTCCATGGTAACATTTCGTGTGCTAACAAGCTGGTTTCTCATTGGTCCAGAGAAATGACTCTGCAGTTCTATTGGCTACATTAGAAACAGCCCACTAACGCTATGTCACTGTCAATCGAATCAGTGATTCGACTCTTCCGGCACCCAAACGACTCTTTTATGATTCTTCCACAGCTGACCCGAGTTAATGGTCTTTGCTGGCCTTTCTCACATAATTGATTCTGTAGCATACGATTGTCCAGTATAAACATTTATTTAAATAAATGTTTGTTTGTTTTAGAGGAAAGGATGAAGAGAATAAAAATGCAAAATACACATAACTAATTAAAATATATAGGTATGAATTAATTAATATGCAGTATCATGCAAAAAATTTAGACAGTTGTGACGAAATGCTGTGAAGTAATAAAAATGGCATGAAAAAGTTGCATGAAGTTTGCATGTTCGTGCTGGGTGGGTTTCCTTCGAGTACTCTGATTTCCTCCAACAGTAACAAAAAAAATTGCCTTTGAAAAAAAAATTGACTTTCCCAAATCCCCCCATCTCGTGTTCTAAGTCTCCTGAGATACGCTCCAGGCTCCCGCAACACTGTATACAGGATAAGTGGTATAAGACATTAATGAATGAATATAAATGTGTGTGTGTGTGTGTGTGTGTGTGTGTGTGTGTGTGTGTGTGTGTGTGTGTGTGTGTGTGTGTGTGTTAATTAAAAATGAAATACAAATAATAAAGGCATGGTAGTGTAGTTGTTAAAAATGTGGCCTCACGCATCTAATATCATGGGTTTCAGTTCTCTTCTCGGATCCGTGTGCATGGAGTTTGCATGTTAACCTTGTGCTTGTTGGTCCTCCGAGTTTCCTCCCACAGTCCAAAGCCATGCAAGGTGACATGTAAGGATAACTGGTGTGTCCATATTGTGTAAGTTTGTGTGCTTGTACACACTACAAAGGATTGCCACCGAGTCCATTCTGTACTCCACCTAATTGCTCTGCATTTCCTGAACTAAACTCTAGGCTTCCTGTACCCCTGTACAGGTTAATGTGCAGGGGGAGACTGTTCAACAATTTAGTTGCTATAACTGCAAAAGCACAATCCGCTTTGTAATTAAGTCTGGGCCGGAACAAGCAGGCGCTCTTGAGTGAAAGATCTAAGTGTCCTAGAGGGTGTGTGATGATGTATAATTATACATGGGTTATAGTATGCTTCTAATGGGACAGGAGAACCCAGGAAGTCAATTAATTTAAAAGTCAAAGTCTCAGTTTTACTTTCATTTAAATAAAATAATAATAATAAAAATAAGGACATGCATGCTTTTACATCATCTAAACTAGCCGGAAGAGCCATTCCTAATACAATTCTGAGTCAACAAAATAATGAAAGGAAATACCATGTTTACTCATAATAAATCCCAAAAGAAGCATATATAGAGGGGAAAAAATGGGACCAAAGCTCCATAGCTGATGGGAGCCTGGGAGGGTGAGAGTGCACCTCATCTGCCTAAAAAGGTTGTGTTAGTTAGATAGGATCTATCCAGTTCAGAACTGATCTAAAGATGCGCTGAGACTTCCGAGGTGAAAAGTTAGGATATTTTAATCCACAGTATCACAGTAGCACAGTACTAAGATTTAAAAGCACCAGAATAGCAGCAACCCTTGTTAATAAAAGATCTGTTCTGAACTTTCAAAAGTGCTGTTTCTGGGTTATGATAAACTGAAACCAGACTGAAATACTTCAAATATGCAGCTAGAAGAGAACAACCTTCTTTAACACTTTTGGGTTTTTGGCAATTGGCAATTTAGATATAAAGTAGGTTTAAAATTTGAGCGTTATTAAAGTGCCATAAATTCCAAAAATCCTTATTTATCATCATATCCTTTCAATTTAAAATTTTTTATACATTTTAAAACACTATTTATATTACTATAACAAAACAAAATGCTTTTGGACTCTCATGCTGGCTCATGAACACAGTATTGATTCTAGAGAACCATTATTTTGTGTCAAGTAATTCAGATATTGATAACACTAACTAAATTTATTTTGGACAGAGTTATAATTAACAAAGGGGACATCTATTGCTTCTATTTATTTATACGACTTGTCTCTAAACATTCACCTAAAAACCATGACTCATTTGTGAACCCCACACCACCAATGTCAAAATAATACTGTGCATGTGTTGGTATGTTTTTATAAACATATAATTACCAAATAGGTGGCACCGTGGCACTGTGGTTAGCACTGTCACCTTGCACCTCCGGGTTACTGGTTCGATTCCCACCTCGGATCTGCTGGCATGGAGTTTGCATGTTCTCTGTGTGCCTAGTGGGTTTCCTCTGGGTACTCCGGTTTTCTCCCACGGTTCAAAGACATGCAAATTAGGCTAACTGACATCCCCAAATTGCCCATAGTGTGTGAATGAGTGTGTGTGTATGTTTGTGTGCCCTGTGATGGATTGGCACCTTGTCCAGGATGTACCCTGCCTTGTGCAGGGATAGGTTCTTGGCTCCAGGTGTAGATGATGAGTGAGTGAGAGTAATTAGCAAATACAATATTTAACTATCATCAGAACTTGGGAATTAAAATTTTTCTTGTGATTAAACTTAAAATATTATTTCTCATAAGAAAAAAAAACCTTAGTACACTTCATCATGTTCAACGTGTTCTTATAGCAATGTTGAGTCAATATTTAAATATCACTAAGTTGCAAAAACTGGAGGTATTATAGCAGGAGACAATACCAGGCAATTTCTGTCATGGGGGTATAATAGCAGGAGTCAACATGATGTCATTTCTTTAAAGCCATTTTAATTAAAGGAAGCCACATTAGTTTACTAAAAAAAAAATAAAAAAAAAAAAACATTGCAACGTACCTGCTTGGTGGGATTTGCAAATTCACTTGACAACACTGGTCTTACAAGAACTATTCCAGAACAGTTGACCTTCATGTCTTAAAATAACAACTGACTGTGGATGTTGTTGCCGGTACTTAATTATATGCTTATGTGTTGTTTCATGGCTTTGAAATGACCAGTATTGTTCTAGAATGCAGGAAATACAAAACACACAAAACAAAAATGCATTGAATTAGAAGGTGTGCCCAAACTTTTGACTGGCACTGTATCCAAAACTACAATTTATTAACCCCTTTGTCTTATTTTAATTATTGATGAGGATAATTATGTTTCATCTTTAATCTATATTCTTTTAAGCAAAGAAAGAAAGACAGTATACGATGGTGTCCAAAAGTGGAGTTCAGCAGCACATTTGGCAACCCGGGGCTGAGGCGTGCTCCGTGTGGCGGTGCAGGGAGAAGTGTTTGCTAACAGCTAATTTAAAAAAATGCCTCCAAAAGGAAAGGGTGGTAAGGGAGCAAAAGGTAGGATACCAACTATGATAACAGCCGAAGTCATTATTTGATTTGATCGATTTACAAGCAATCTTTTACAATATAAATGTCTTACAAATCCATAGAATTAGCTAGCAGGCTAGTTAGCTAGGTAAGATAAGAGTAGCAGTTTGGTATTAATGAACTTTTAACATATTATTTATAATTTAACATTAGTGTGTGTGTGTGTATTACAATAAGCAAATCATTATGATTCTGAAAGGCAGTTTAGTTTTGTTTAAGAGGATAATTTGTGTGTGTGTGTGTGTGTGTGTGTGTGTGTGTGATCAGGAGGAGCCTCGGACAGTGGAGACAGTGACAAGAAGGAGAAAGCTCAGAAAGGAGGCACTGCAGTAAAGGTAACTGAGCTAAACCTCTCAGAGTTGTTCTACCACACAGTACACGTGGACTATGTGTAGGTGTCATGTTACTACTGACCACAGCTACGCACACACAGCATGTCAATCACTCTTCTCTCCTGTCCAGCAAAAAAAAAAAAAAAAAAAAAACTAAGCATCACTGACCACAGGTCATATGGGTGGTGGATCATAATCATTGGAACTGGAGGGTAGGGTAGGGTAGGGTAGGGCTGTGCCGAGTAAATACTCAGCAAAAAAAAAACAGCAGCCCAGTGGTCAGATTCCAAAAAAAAGTCTCAGTATAAGAAATTTATGGAAATACAGTGTACTTAAAAATAATTTTTAAATCAAAATGTGTGTTTTAGTGTGTTTGGTACAAATCACCTAGCACCATAAATGCAAATCCCTGTGCAAAAAAGAAAAAAACAGAAGCTAAAATGTGATTCAGTATTTTTTTTTCTTACAGTTCATCATGTCAGGATAAATTCCATACAGCTTTAACATGGCTAAATGTGTGTTCAGTTTAGACCTGTAAATCGTAGATAGATTAATCACAATTATCTTGTTTCTTGACAAACTTTTGTGTGCCACACTCCAAACCAGTAGGTGGCAGTATTGTAGAAACTGGACGTAAACTACAAACAAAACTAAGCGATACTGTTGCAAAGCAAGAATATTTTGCAGAAAATGCAAAAGGCCTGTATTTTCTGTAAAGGCTGTGGTATAATTTAAGGAATTTGTCAATTGTAGACCAGTTCATATTTGTAAGTTTATCTAAATAACTTAAAAGTCTGAATCAATTCTGAAACAAAAACTCACTCAATGGTTTAATTAATTGAATTAGCAGTAAAAAAAAAAAAAATCAATAGTAGACGGCAGGGGTAGCACTGTGATTAAGGTGTTGGGAAGGTCCCAGGTTTAAACCCCACCAGCACCAAGATTCCACTGTTGGGCCCTTTAGCAAGGCCTTTAATGTTCACATGTATAATGATATAAAATGTAAGTTGGATAAGGCCAAATGCTGTAAATGTAAGTGACTGAAATTTGGAGTTCAAATGGTTTTAAGCAGAGAAAAATAGACAGATTGAGATTTTTTTGTGTTGTCAGTAAAACTATACAATGTATGTAAATATGCATTTTAATTAAGACTTTTTAGTTAAACTATTTAGGTAAACGTTAAAATAAATCTCTTACATACTTAAAAAACTTAACATACTTATTGAATTACAGATTTAAACATTTAATATGTTTACAGTATATTTGGTTTCTTGTTTTGTGTACAAAACATTTTGATCCTATTACTAACTCATTACTACTGTCTATGTCTAATTAAATGCTTTATGTAAATAGGCCACCTGAACCCTAAAGTTTGTAAATAAAACATAAAGCTTAATGCCCACCATTGAACATTATGGGAACATTAAGTTCCTAGATCATTATTTTGTAGTTAAAAAAATAATACCAGATTGGGGAACATCATGTTATGAGTCCAGAAAGAAACATTTAAGGAACATTCCAGCATTGTTCCTTTGCGGTTAGCAAACAGTAATTGACCTTTGGCAAATGTTTTTTGACAGTTGTAATCTAACTATAAAAGAATAATGAGTTAGTTGAGTTGGTGTGAGTTAGTCAGTTAAACAATTAAAAAAAAAACACACACACACACAGGGCAGCACAGTGGCACTGTGGGCTCACACTTTCTGAAGGGTTTGAATTTCACCTTGGGTCTGTGTGCATGGAGTTTGCATGTTGTCCCATGCCTTGTGCCCTTGCAAAAGGCTTAAGGCCCATGTGACCCTATACATGGTAAATGGTATAGAAGAAGAAAGAATAATAAATGTACACTATCAGCAAAAAATTTATACGCAAAGTTTATTCCATTTATATTTATTTTTATGAAATTATGGTAGTTCAAGGATTTGAAAGCATGCATCATTAAATGTACTGATCCTATCTGCATCCAATGAAACCAGAGGTGGGTAGAGAAGCCAAAAAATTTACTCAAGGTAGAGTAGCTGTACTTAAAAAAAAAAGATTTACTTGAGTAGAAGTAAAAAAGTATTTGGTGAAAAGACTACTCAAGATTTTTTTTTAATATATATATTTTATATATATATAGATGTGTGTATGTATATGCACACAGTGTAATATATATATGTGTGTGTGTGTTTTGGCAGATAGGGAAGACACTGAAGCTGTTCTTTTGCAAGCAAAACATGCTTTGTATATGATGCCAGGGATGCATCATGTTTTTTGGGATGCATAAAAATGTACAACACATGTGTTGGCGATTAATTCTGTACTAAAATATACTTATAATGTTACTTTAACAGTCTATGAATATATATGTACAATTAAAGTTAACATATAATCACACAAACATGAAAAAAGCATTCTATACTCACAGCAAGATTGTACAGTACACTAACTGCAAGATCCCACTAGTAGCTGCATGGATTTATGGGCTGTTCCACAAAATTAGAGAAAGATGCAGAAACTTGTTTTGCGCATGCGCAGTGAGCGTACTGTATGTAGGACGGATTCCCAGGTAGGATGAATTTATACAACACCAGATTAAAGACCAGATTGGTCAAATGGAGTCATGTGATTATTATTGCTGCGTCTGATTGGTGAAATGGTCATGCGGTAGATCTACCGGCTGCATGTGTAGAATAAATGGTTATAAAAGTAACGAGTCAAGTGTAGTCGAATATAGCGGAGTAAGAGTAGCATTTCTTCTTCACAAATCTACTCAAGTAAAACTACTTTTTTTTTCTTGTTCTTTTTTAAGTTACTCAAGTAACTGTAGAGGAATAATTGTCACTTGTCAATACCCACCTCTGCCTAGAACACATTAGTCCTGCCTCTGTATACAAATTGCGTACATCAGCCTATACTAGCGGTTTTATACACCGTTTTTTCCTGAGCAGTATCCTGCATAATGTTCTTCCAAGCCATGTCTTGTGTGATATGTGATGAAATTATTGTTACACTGCACACACAATCTAAAGCTACCTGTGCACCTGTGCAAGCCACCAGAGAGCAACCACGACACGTCTCGCACCCAGACATTACTCTGAATGCTTGAGGACACAATAAATGAAGCATATGCACAGACTGCAATGATGGCCCTTTTCCTCCTTCTCCGTTTCACAAACTTTGCATATATCGCCTTCGTCCATCTTGGCCAGTGTGTAGTGCAAGAATCTTCCTTTAAGTATGCGCGATGTTTCAGACGGTGTGGCAACATTTGTAAACACTTGAATCGGATATGGGTCAGAGTTGAAAGAACGTGTAAACAGACGGTCAGAAAAATCAGATATAGGCAACAAATCAGAATTGGGTATCGAGACCTGCAGTGTAAATGGGGCTATATTTTGTCTCACTCGCCATTTCAAGGACACTTTTACAATTTTATAGCAACTGTAAAGTTGCAGATACACTTGTATTACTGTATACACAACACTGCATTAGTGTCACTACTGAGCTGAGGACACTTCACCACCCAAATTACATCCGATTAGCAGTGGTCATATGCTGGGCTATTTTCACCAGTGGACATGGGGCAGCATTACACTATCTAATTGTGTATATAAATATTAACAGTATACCTAAAAAGCATGTTTGTGTTATGTGCTTTAACATTTTAGTTTATCTCATGGCTTATTGAATTAAACCAAAGACAGAATTTGATGTGGCTGCTTGATTTTGACTCTTGCAGGTACGTCATATCCTTTGTGAGAAACATGGGAAATGCATGGAGGCTATGGAGAAGCTGAAGTCCGGAATGCGCTTTAGTGAAGTCGCATCACAGTACAGTGAAGACAAAGCTAGACATGGGGTAAGGCTCATAAATTATATCTTGGTCCTGATCATGTCGTCAGGGTTTTGAGTAAATATGTGTCTGATATATGGTACATCTATACAAGATGTATCTCAATAGGTGCTTGTCCTATACAAACCCCTTTTTGAGGTAAGTGCTTACGGCACCGTGCTGGCATGTCCACATTTAATTTTATTATATTCTTTTCTCTGCATTCTTGAAGTCATGTGATTTGGCGAGTAGTTTAACAAATTTCTTTTTCTGTGTGTGTTACATTTTTCCTCTTCTTCTGGATACAAATAAGTGCTTGACACATTTCTTATTGTATGATTGTAGTTTTGTGTCATATGCAGCAGTTTATGTCATCTCTTGTGATAAAAAAGGTCAACTTTGAATTAATTGATTTAGGGAACGCATAACTTCAAAAACAAACATTTGTTTGTCTTTGTCAGGGTGACCTGGGCTGGATGACCCGGGGGTCAATGCTGGGGCCATTTCAGGACGCTGCCTTCGCACTGCCTGTCAGCACAATGGATAAGCCAGTATACACCGATCCTCCAGTGAAGACAAAGTTCGGCTACCACATCATCATGGTTGAGGGCAAAAAGTGACCCTTGGACCAGAGCAAAGAACACATGACTCATCCTGTGTTCTTTCTCACTTTTTTATTGTGTAAATATCAGTTAATAAAACATAAAACTGACAAAGGCAGAGTTTTTGTGGATCATTTATTGTTTCTCATTTACTGTCAAAAGTGTGAATGTGCGCGCACACGCGTGTAGTTCTCTTTTGCTGTACGGTGGAACCGTGTTGTGGGTGTGTCCTCGCCTGGTACCCAGTGTTTCCAGGATAGGCTATGAATCATCACCCCACATTAACCCCCAACCAGAATAAAGTGGATCCTGAAGATGATTGAATTGGTGACTTATGTAAAGCAGGCCACGTGACCTGGCCGTGCTGAGTCAGCCATCATGACATCTAGGAATTAATTAACCAATAACGTTGATACAACATCAAAAAAAAAACTCTTGAATCAAAAATTTCCCTTTATTTCTTTAAAATAAATGATAGGAAAGGCGTCAGTACTAAAACTGACGCATTCAAAGCACGACAGCAAGCAAATGAGCAACTCAAAGCTGAGCGGCACGACTCGGCTTCTGATTGGCTGAAAAAGATGGAGTCAGATGACGTCGGATTTCCGGGTTTGGTTAGGACGTTGAGAGGTAACTCTCGGTCATTTGTGGTAGACACTAGCGGGTGGATGAACCGGCGTTGAGGAGGCTGCTCTAACCATCACTAGGTAAGGTAATTCAGAGGGGTGTTTAAGATATTAGTAAGATCTGTTTGAAACATACGAAATAAATAATCAAACTGATCATGTAAGGACTTTAATTAGATATCAAACGGCTCGGATGTTTAAATAGCTTTGTAGTTTTTTGTGCGGATGAGGAAGCGAGCTCTCTGGTAATGTGTCGTGTTTAATTAGAATGATCAAAGGGATGAAATGTCTGAAGGTGGTTGGTGGAAAACCTGAGAAATCCTTATTTAAGGAAGATAATTATAAGTGTTTATAGATGATGTGGTTTCCTGATATGAGAGGCGGGAATGAGGAAAGCGTGGCGTGATACACATGTGATGAGGAGGATGGTGAGGATGAAGAGGATGAAGAGGATGTGTAGCTGTCTTGTCTACGGTTATTACAGTGATTATATTATATTATATTATAGTGTGATCAGAGGACTGAGCATGCTTTACCGGCACCCCTTCCATACACACCACTCTATGACGCCACGGGCAGGATGCGTCATCTTCATACACTCCTTCATTCATGAAGAACATCCTGCACGAGGCTATTCGTTTCTAATAATTCCTATTTCATACTCGGGATTTATGGGAGAATTTATTTCACCCCATTGTGATCTTTTGTCCTTCATTCGTACCAGCATGATGCATGACATTGATGGCCAGATGGAGGAGCCAGCACTAAATAATGAAGCTTATTAATCTGCAGGGAAGGATGATGAAGATGTGAAGAAGTTGAAGCGTGTAAATCTGGATGAGCGTGTTTCTGCGCTCTGATTGGAGGATGTGCCAAGTGTGGGGTGAGCTCGAGACTCTCACATCATTGGCTCACGAGCTCACGCTTCCTCACTGGGCTGAACAGGTGTAACAGAGTTAAATATCCACACAAGCAGGCAAAAAAATAAATAAAAAATCTTTAGATTCTTCCAAATCAAGATAAATATTTGAACGTTAAAAAAAAAAAAATCTGATTGTTTGGTCTTGAGTGAAAGATGATGTTTGGATCGTTACACATCTGATGGGATGTGCAGGAAGGTATGTGGCTTGCATGTATTCCAGTTCAGATTTCAGTGACAGTGTACAGTATGATGAATTATTGATTTGCGCTTGGAAGGGAACATTTTCTGTGTAAGATGATCGAACGAATTTAAGATGATTGACAGCATTTGGGTTACTGTTCCCAGCACCAACACAAAAGAGACACGACACAATATAAAACAAGACCAGACAAAAAATTGAAGCATAATGTGCTTCTTAGATAATTAAAAAAAAAAAAAAAAACTTGATTTGAAATGACAGCTCAATGTCAACTAAATTCACTCAATAATTAAAGTTTCTATCAATAGATAGACACGTACAGTAGACTGAGCACTTCTTTGATCGCTTTTTCAAATAATACCGAAGATAAAAAAGGTTTTGCTCATATTACTTATTCATACTCCAAAGTCGTTCTCGGATGTGCTCATGTTTGTGATTTAGTAAAGCTTAGTAAAATACATTGACATTGTTATATGCAAAAATGTATGAAAATGATCATGGTCCGTTTGTTCCAGTGCTGGAAACCTTCATTGTAGTCCTGGCACGAATTCTTCATAGGAGCATTTTAATATTTTTGAATATAGTAATGCCAACATCTAACAGCAATATGCAAATATATTTACAGAATTCATGTTCTAACAGGGAACGGCTTATCTTGTACAACAACAAGGATGTCTTGCATCTACTGTATAGTGATGTTGTGATAGGGTTCGCATGACTGCAGGCTCTTTCTGAATGGAGATAAAACAAAAGTAGACAACACAACTTTATCAGGTGGCTGAGTGGGTGATCTGAGGTCACAATACCCTGAAGCTCATCACTGTATGGACGGCTTTATGATCTGATGTTTGTATTTGCATTGCCCCGCTGCTCTGTTTGCTTTTTTTTATTTATTTTTTTTCATGACTCATTTGGACTTCTAATAAACCCTGCACATGCCATTTATACAGAGAAACCTATTACTGAAAGAAATGCCAGGGAATTTCACTGCACTTACTTTTCCTCTAATTTGTCATGTCTGTTTTGTGACTCTGTCTTTGTTAGGTCAGATCGTTCAAAAAAAAAAAAATAGAAGAAGAAGGAGGAACTGAGGCCCTGCAGCTGTTACACGACACGACTCATAATATAATACAGGTTTATTCAAGAATCCTCATTCACGTTCGTCCACCTCAGTCTCTAAACTCCCGTGACTATGAAAATGGACCTCAGCAGTGTCCTCCTGCTCCCTGTCCACATGCTGGTATGGCTGTACTCGGCGGTGAGCTTCCTGCCCTGGTACTTCGTCACGGGGGCCCAGAAGAAGATCGCTCAGGCCAAACGGGTCAAGGCCAAATCCACCTACGGTAAAATAGACGGGCCGTATCGCTCCGTGGACCGCTTCGACTCGCTCGCGCTGATGGACTTCGATGGAAAAGACACACTGGACAAACTGTTCGATCATGCAGTGCAGCGCTTTAACAAGTTGCGCTGCCTGGGAACGCGAGCGGTCCTGAGCGAAGAGAATGAAACCCAGCCTGGTGGCAAAGTCTTCAAGAAGGTAGATTTGCACCTGCATGCACTATCTTGGTCATGAGACTTAATTTACGAGAGGGATTATCAGTAGAGATAACGCGTTACACCTACCACTTTTTCGTTTTCTGATAACCAGAGCTGTTTGGTTATAGTGCGCATAAAATTCCAACAAAAAAAAAATAAATTCAAGAATGTTTTGCTGTGTCTCTATTTTATTAGTTAGTGTTAACTAGTAACGCCACCACGTACTCTCTGTCCCGCTAAAAGCTTTTGAGATTACTTCGAGATTATGATGTGTTACTCAATCAACACGCCTTAACTGTTACCACGGCAACTCAGGCCGTCCCTTTGTCTTTTTGAAGTGCTTTTGAATGACACATGCTTTACAGATTGGATCTTCTATCAGGATCTAAAACGTATATAAATGTTAACTGGATTATGTAGATATTCCTTGTTATCACTTGTTGAGATTTGGTGCAGTAGGATGACACATGCTGATAACACTGGGTATGAGTTGTTCTTGAAGATATGTTGGCAAAGTTCAAAATGCTCTCTCTGTCTTACTCTTTGCCATAGTTATTTCTCTTACCATAAATCATAGGTCACAGTATGGCTGTATTAGGCTATATATATACAGTACAGACCAAAAGTTTGGACACACCTTCTCATTCAAAGAGTTTTCTTTATTGTGTTCTTTAGCCCAAACGCGTCTCTTCTGCTTGTTGCCTGTCCTTAGCAGTGGTTTCCCAGCAGATATTCTACCATGAAGGCCTGATTCACACAGTCTCTTAACAGTTGTTCTAGAGACGTGTCTGCTGCTAGAACTCTGTGTGGCATTGACCTGCTCTCTGATCTGAGCTGCTGTTAACCTGCGATTTCTGAGGCTGGTGACTCGGATGAACTTATCCTCCGCAGCAGAGGTGACTCTTGGTCCTCCTTTCCTGGGGCGGTCCGCATGTGAGCCAGTTTCTTTGTAGCGCTTGATGGTTTTTGTGACTGCACTTGGGGACACTTTCAAAGTTTTCCCAATTT
>JAAGKR010010579.1:0-20218 GCA_011419295.1 Clarias macrocephalus | reverse complement strand
AGAGAAACTGTGTTTGTGTGTGTGTGTGCGTGTGTGTGTGTGTGCGTGTGTGTGCGCGCGCGCGTGTGTGTGTGTGTGTGTGTGTGTGTGTGTGTGTGTGTGTGTGTGTGTGTGTGTGTGAAATAAATACAGTAATGAAATCCTCTGTGCTGCTGACTGCTGACCTTCACAGCCTCTCTCACACCTCTGTGGACCTCAGATTACACCTCCAACATCACCAGCACGGACCCTCACACACTCTTATTGCGCGTCCCTGGTCGCATTCGCCGCAATTTATCAACGTCAATAAAACACAAGCACTTGCTTTTTTCCTTCAACAACATTTCAGCAAGAGGCTTGATCATAATCACGGTAAAGATGCACCTGTGGTATTGGACTTTACCTTCGAAAAGACTGATCTGTTCGGTTGCCATGGCGACACAAATCACGCTGATGTGAATGAGGAGTCTTGCTCCTGTAGCATCTCTATAGCGCTTCTATAGGGAGGCCTGGGGTTTATCCCAGGGGATATAAGGCAGGGTACACACCCACACACACACACACACACACACACACACACACACTCAGTCTCTCTGGGGAAGTTATAAACAGTTATCCTAATCTGCATGTCTTTTGACTATGGGAGGAAACCGGAGTACCTGGAGGAAACACACCAAGCACAGGAGAATTGAACCAGACCCCTGTAGGTGCGAGGCTGCGGTGCCACCACGCTGCTCTTTCTTGAGTGACACATTTATTTTCATATTTCGTCTGCATAATCACAAATGAATTTTGCATATGCACCCTTTAAATCTGTACGCTGTAGAGGCTTCACGAATAAATAAATAAATAAATAAATAAATAAATAAACATCCTAAGTCCTTACAGATGGGTCTTTGGAGCCTGATTCTGAGGTCTCAGGTCCATGACTGGTTTCAGGCCTTAATAAGAGTCTGGAGGCTTTCCAGCATCACTGCAGTGTGTGTGTGTGTGTGTGTGTGTGTGTGTGTGTGTGTGTGTGTGTGTGTGTGATTGATTATTTACACATGGGCACCCTGAAGAGCCAAGCGCGCACACACTCAGACAGGGTTTATTTGTATGTATAATAAAATCACACGAGCCCAATGAGCAGACATGAAACGTGACAAAGTTAATTGGTTTAAATTGAAATCGACTCGACGTGGTTCAGGAGCTGCTCGACACCGTGTGATGACGACTGGCTTTTTATTTTATTATTGAACCAGGCTGGAGCCGTGTGTGTTTTTCAGACTCGTGCCAGCTGCTTATTCTACCTGCTTTACCAAGGAAGACGTTCGAAACAAACACAGTACAGCGGCAGAGCGACACGACATTCAGGACGTGTGTGAGTGAGAAACATCTCGACAGGTGTTTTTATTACTGTCTCTGTTACACGTTGCCTGGGAAACACCTCCGTCCTGACGCTGAAAGCTTGAAACTTTGACCCATTACTAATATTTCCTTCATATTGAACTGCTATTCTATAAGAGCTCTATAAGAGAGAGTGTGTGTGTGTGTGTGTGTGTGTGCGTGTGTGTGTGTGTGTGTGTGGATGACGTCGGAGAATCGTGTCTTTATTCACTAGGGACCGCTATGAGAACAGAAGGACACAGAGAAACTGTGCTGTTTATGTCTGATTTATGAACTTCTGGTGTGTGTAGTGATGACGGTGTGCCAGCCAGGCGTTACGTCTGCGTCCTGCGAGTCTCGAGTCTGTAATCGTGTCACTTTCAGGATTTCTAAAAGGTTTATTCAACACAGTCAGGACTGGCCTGGACATGAGACGGTAAGGGATGTCTCCGACAGAAGGAGTCATCGCCTGCTGCTCTGTGGATAATCATTGTTAATTTGTCTCGGTTACCGTGTCCTGCTCCGCGCTGCCACGTGACCAAACCCCAGAGGAATCGAAAACCCAGAAACTCCATGAACTCTCTGAGTTATCGTCCAGTACCATAAACGGTGAAAACACAATGACGTGCTCTTGTTTCTACTCAAATATTAAAGACAGAATGAAGGGGATCGAAGCACCAAGGCGAACCAAGTGAGAACTAAATTCCCATCATTCCTTCCATCAGCAGAACAATTACCCAAGCAGAGGCAGGAGTAATACCTACATGTAGTACATCTGATGGTCATGTGACCCAACACGTCCCTGTGAACCCCACGCATGTGTCGTGAATATCGATCCATTCATTTAGACTTGCACATGTGCATCTCACTGCTTATCGGAGTCCCGTTGATGAAAGATGACAGTAATGCCTGGCACGCTCGTCGTAAACACACTGCATAACACCAGCGTGCTCCGGGGGCTTTTTATAGCTGGGCGAAGTCTGCAGGATGCTGAGCCGTGATGTGCTGTCAGCGAGGAGGTTCGTAGCCCGGCCCCTCCTGCATGCGGCGTGCAGCTGGTCACGGTGCTGAACACGTGCTGCGTTTGACTTTTCTTTGATGAGCGAGGAGCGGCAAGGTGTGTGTGTGTGTGTGTGTGTGGTGTGTGTGTGTGTGCGCAGAGTAATATGGCAGAGTAATACACCGCTGCAAACACTGAATGTTTAGAAATAAAAAAATTTCTAAAACATCTAGTCATATTTGTACCAAATCTAAAAATAGGGTGCCAAGACTTTTGCACAGTACTCTACATACTGCAGGAGTGTGAGAGGGATTATTACAGAACTAACCACACAAGATGTTCTAAAGAACACTGCAGTGAGACAGAACAGATGCTAGGCACAGATGCTGAGCTAATTCGCTCATGTTAGCATTTGGCTTGATGTTACGTGATTGATTTTTTTTTCCAGCGTATCTGCACGCAGGCGTGAACTAATTAGTTTATGACTCCACTTTGTTTTTCTCATTGGTTCTCATTGCTTTCCTGGTGGTTTGAAGTTCTTGTGATGTTTTTATTCTTCTTCTTCTTTGTATTGTGACTCACCATCTGGATCTGACTGCACAATACATGAATCATATAAACAGTCATTGACTTATTCTGGTTCATAATTAATTTACTGCAATGCTGATTTGATCAAAATTTAACCCTTTAACATCCTGCTCAACTTTTTGGTAGAGCACATTTTGCGCAGTGAATCTCTTTGAACGAAGGGGTTGAACTCTACTGTCTCTGCTGTTCGGTTATGGTATGCTGTGCCAAAGAAATTCCACTATTTGTCACCGTGTCTTTAAATGTTCAAGTCAAAGCGGGACTTTTGGTTGTGTAGAATAACAGAACACAGTCCTGAGAGTAAAAACTTTCTCTGTATAATCTCCTGCTACACTGATGCACTTATCCCAGTGTGTCACTCGTGCCTGGACACCATCAAGGTGGAGAGTTCAGAATGCGGGAGACGTTATCAACCCCCCGGGAAAACAAAATACATTTGTACTCTTCCACCACCACCCAAAGTTAGAATTTGATGTGACTTTTTCTGTTTTTCAACTAACTTGAACATATATTGATACTTTTACCATTGAGCAACATTTGCACCGTTTGGAAGAGGCCGGTCCTCTGGTCTCTGGTTAGGAATAAACATGGATTATTGCTCTTATCCCCCCCAGGGGAAAGAAAGTGAAGATTTTTATTTCCTTTCTCAAGGATGGATGTTAAAAGGAGCTCGGTCCCATACTCATCGATCTGGATTCAGGAGGAAACACTTTTACACTGTTTTTCTGCAACTGGAGAAAAATATCATCTTGTGATTATCTTTCCGGCAGGATGGTTACTGTATAGAGCAACCAAACTGTACGAGCAAAGTTGGTTTATTCTCAGCATTTGTGTTCAGCTAAGAAATAAAAACTCGATTTGTTGTTAATGAGCTCCTCATACAGACGTCGCATGTTTTCAGACATTTTTTGTACATTATATCCTTGTCCAGGTGAAATGTCAGTGATGTCTTTCACACACTGTGTGTTTGTGTGTGCGTGCGTGTGTGCGTGCGTGTGTGCGTGCGTGTGTGCGTGCGTGTGTGTGTGCGTGTGTGTGTGCGATGTGTGTGTGTGCGTGTGTGTGTGTGTGTGTGTGCGATGTGTGTGTGTGTGTCTCAGTGCCAACTGTCTTGCCTTTACAAATGTAGTAAAACTCGTGCAGTTTGCCCCGCGGCTGTTGTATAAATCCAGCAGTGCCCCTGTAGCCAGTGTTTTTAGCCACCAGCTCCAGCTTCCTGTTAGCCATCCTACTGTGTTTCGAAACAAAACAAGGAAGCATAAGCTATGCATACACACCTTGTTATTAATAGTTGTCTGGACCGGGGAATAAGTAACCGGGTCCATGTCTGGGCATTTCAGCACAACTGATAAATGTCTTTAATATCAGGGCACTAGTGATCTCACTGAAGCACATCATCACTAGTCTGATAGTCTTGTAATTATCATTCAAGGTAGTGTTGGTACCTCACAGTGCTGCCAGGGCTCAGGCTTCTCTTCCTGTTCCACATCTCAACAAACGAAATATCACAATGCTTGTTTTACAGTTTTACAATGTTTTACAGTTTGCATGTGAGTTTTATGTAGATTTTTTGTGTAGTGTGGAGTCAGTGCTTGCTGTTTGACCCTTTCATGGATGAATGATCTCTGTTGACCAAATCTGTACTAAATCCTCTTGTCTTTACAGGGTTTTTAAGTTTTTATTCCTCCGTTTTATCTTAGGGGGCACGACATCAGATCATTTGATCCTCAAGACTGGCACAGGTTTTACTTCGGATGCCCTTCATATCCCAACCCTCTCACTCTATAACTAGGCTTGGGACCGGCACTGGGTCTGGGTTGGACGGGCTGTAGGATTAAAGGTCTTGCCCAAGGACCCAACAGTAGCAACCCAGGGCTTGAACCCCCGACCCTCTGATTAGCAGCCCAGAGCCCCGTCCACCTGAGGCACCACTGCCCCCTTCCTCATAACAGTTATTAACCCCGATTATCATCACCCAAGCATTTAGTACTTTGTGTAACCGGTGTTTTTCGAGCAGCACCGAGTCATCTTATTTAACGCCTGATTAGACTGACAAGTGCAGCACAAGGACACTGAGAGCACTGCGCTGTCCAAAATCTCTCCGGATCCTCCAGGGTCCTTCATGTCCTGTGATGCTCATGACCGAGCATCTTATTAACTCCATATGTGCATACAGGGTTTGTGGTTAGTTACAGGAAATGATGTTCTAAATCATTTTGACTTGGTGACATGAACCTTCTGCACGTCTGACTTTACCAGCTGACTTTAAATGAGATTGCATCAGACTAGAACAGTCCCTTCTGTCTAACTACTTCAGACATCTCCAGTGGTGTGAACTCGGTGCATCATTACGCGCCTATCTAACGTACTCAAGCTTGAGCTGATGAAGAATCGGAAATTAGAAAGTCAGTAAAATGTTCAACAAAGAAACATAAAGCAGAACAGAAACGCAGCAGAGAGCGAGGCATTTGAAACGGTATATCATAGAATAATGTGTGACTGTCTCGCATAATAAGCCGCCTGAATCTCTCGAGCAAACAGAACGACAGGAAAACAAATACTGTAGCAGATGAGTTTCTCACAAAGCAGCTTCTTATCCTCTGGCCGTTCCTCTCACTGATACTCTCGCTGAAATGTACAGTATGTAATGCTGAATGTCTTTGTTACAGAACTGAACAGGGATATACATGCGTCCAGAAGTAGATCAGATCTAATCCAGCTTTTGGAGACCAGGTTAATCTGTGGTCACTGGCGGTTTCAGAGGCTTCACTGAGATGTTCCACACGGCCACCTAAAGCTGTAAGATCAGTTTATTTCAGTCTGTGCAGTTTTTATTCAGTAGTAAATAAGAACTTCAGGAGAGTCCAGGCAGCTGACCAGCGTGGACTAATGGCACTAATGGACTTGTGATTTGTGACCTTATTCAATGAAGCAAGGTGTGAGGCATGGCTATGACCTGATCTGTAGGTTAGACACCTGGGGCCTCTCAGCAGCTGCCGTCTCGGGCGATATAAATACAACATTTCTGAGGTCCTGAGCATGTGACTGAGGAGTGAGAGATCAGCCAGACCTCTCAATGGAGATGCATTAGCTCTGACTTTCTCATTTCCAATTCTTCATCAGGTCAAGCTGGAGTATGTTAGATAAGTGCATAATGATGTTGAGTTAACACCAGTGGAGAAGTCTGAAGACACCTTGGGTTAAAAAGAGCCGCGCAGTTCTAATAAGAGACTATTACTGTAACTAATACATTTAACAGATTCTACACGCCCAGGCACCACCTAGACAGCATGGGAACGTGTTGCATTGTGGGACTTGTCGGCCATCTTGGAAGCTGCCGTAGTAAAAGAAGTTGTAAGAAATGTACATAAACACTAAAATAAAAAGAAAACACGTAATGGAGAGGAGGATTTACCCTGGCAAGTTGACAGTATCAGGAATTGATGTCGAGGAGCCGCAGTTGCAAAAGTATTTATTAACAATACTGGATCTGGCAGCCAAGGGAAGTGAAGATACTCTTCAGTTTAAATGATTTGAATCCAAATAAGATTCAGACCAATGCATGGACCAGAAATCCCGATGCCCTACCTCAGTTAAACACACCGATGAGCTCTAACGTCCGGGATTCCCCTAGCGATTTAAAGCCGCAGAGACATATTCACATTTACATTTCACATGTGAGGTTCATTTCCTAAAGCGTGGTTACGGTGTTTGGCCACATGGTGGTAGTGTGGGGACAGGGGACAGTGTGGGGAAAGTTTGTATAATCATATTGTATATTCATGTCAAAGGCATATAAGACTCACGGTGTCGGACTTCAGAACAAATCCGACTTACGAACGTGCTTCAGGAACGGAACTCATCCGTAAGTTGAGGACGACCTGTACTAACATATTCTATTCATAATTAACCATTATATATAACATAACTATTCCTAATTATAAAGCAGCTATACTGGTTATTTTTAGCTTAAAGCTTTAACAGTACAGCCGGACGTAGGCATGCGAAAAAGCAGCCGGCGCCAAGAGGAATCATGAATTAAGATTAAGTGAGGTTTATTCTCTATTTCATATTTGACTTTATTTACATGTCTTTTCTAAATGATTGTTTTTATATTCAGAAATATGATTATAGTGTTGGGTATTTCTTTGTGTATGTGTGCTGCATAAAAGAGTTTAAAAAGTTTTTTTTTTTTAAAAACAGCATGTTCTCCACTATAAATCTTCTCAGATGTAAGTTAATCTATTCGATTTGAAATGCCTGAGCAGTCACTTGATACGGAGCTCATCCATTACTTTTTGGCAACTCCTCCTTCGTTTGTCTCTAATTTTATTCACTTTTGGGCTGTTTGTTATTTGTGCCTGTCACCTGCTAAACTATGATATGTGATTTTAGCTTCAGTCCTACGCTCGGTTCTAACCCTCCTTTTAAACGTCTCCTCACTTTGGACGAAACTGTAAATGGGAGGTTATATTAATTAGAATAATGGCATCCTTCATCATCATCGTCATAACGTGGTATTAAGGAATGACCTTCCACGTGGAATCTGAGGGCTGTAAAGGCTCTTCAAAAAAAAAAAAAAAATGAAACGTAGAAGAAGCTTAGAGCATCCAGCTGATCAGAGCATCTTACTGTGTAATGAAAACACCAGATGAGCTCAGTGCTGGTAGAGGTGGATCTGTGCAGGTGTAAAGCTGATTATAGAGAACATATCGTAGCTCTCGCACCATAGACACCAATCCCCAGGACTTTCCTGTGTGTCCTCCTCTATACAGGACATCTTTCTTCTCCTTGACATCGCTCTCCTTCACCCGTCTCCCATTTGATTTGCACCTTCATTGTCTGAACATCAGTGTGTGAATAAGTGCTGATTGCTCCGTCAGTCCTGCAGCAGTTTCTCACACAATAATCACAGCTTTCACTTTTCCTCCACCTCGAGGAAGAGAAAGGAAGACCATTCTGAGTGTCAACTGCCTTCCCATCATGCCTGCTGGCCAGTTGTGCATCTAATATGCGCATGCATAACTAGTCCCGTACCGTTTGTTGTAGACAAAAATTGTGTGGCTTATTCAGGAATGTGGTGTTGTGACTTTTTTAAGGGGTGGGATACCGCTCGGAAAATCCCATAGCCGTAACGTTGGGACCACACAGAGCAAGAATTTAGTGAAAATATAAAAATTTACCACATTTAAAGAAGCTTGCAAGCTGTGCCAGAACGTCCCCCGCAAGAGGGTACAAGTTGTACAACTGGGGCGGAAGAGGTACCCACATTTGCCGAACTGACATATAGTGGTGAAGGTACTCGCTATGGAACCAGGACGTGCTCACAGTTGATTCCCCGCTAAGGTAACTTCAGCAGGAACTTAGATTAGGTTAGACATGGCTCATTTTACTCAGGCAACCAATCAGTCTCTCAGGATCATTGTGAAGATATCAGGCCACGCCCTAGCAACCACTCTAGAGCGCCTTAGCAACTGATCCCGTAGACTGTCTTTATAAAGGCCCAGAGTCCCCAGGTTTTGGAACGGCAGGCACCGCTCACATTTTCTTTGTGCCTCTTTAATGATCTCTGGAATAACAACACAGCCCTCACAGTCAGCCATTCCAGTTAGCTGGTTAGCGTATAGCAGACGGCTAGCAGTCTGACACCTGCAACGCATCTGTCACTTAAATCAGTCACGCCCCTAATTATGCCTAACCTTATGGCTTAATATAATCTTTCACTAAGAAGACACATGAAAAATCCCCCAGTACAGTAGAATGGGACAGTCATGTTAAACATGTTGCCGTGGGGCTCTATGGGGATTGACCAGTGGACATCCGAGGAACTGCAGGTCAGTGTCGTTTTTCTGAACCTGACGTTTCCCTTGTTCACACCTGTTCAATGACATACAGTGCATCTATTTTTTTAAACAAAAAGTTACCGAAAAATATTATAAGCATGTTATTTAGTATTGCTAAAGCCTGTCAGTAACTCTGGACGGCAGTGTGTCAGTATTAGCGTCCTGTCTTTCGTCCGCTGCTTTACGCAAGCTTTCTAATAGTCTCATGTTTGCTTGATATTCTTGTTTCTCTTCTATAATCCGCCTGTCTGGTTTCATCATTACTGATCCTTCTGCAGTAATGACTGTCTGGCTCACCAGCACCACTCTTGTGACAGAGGGAACGGGAAGAGGAACGCTTCTTTCTCTCTTTGTTTTCGTTGCTCTCCCTGTTTTCTCCCTGACATCATAAGTCCCCATCAGTAATCATTTCTTCTCATCTGAATTATTAGCTCAAAAACCCCGCAGTAGAGCGACACCCAGACTTCCTGTGTTGATTTAAGGGGCAGGATGATGATCAAAGCGCTGTGAATCCAGAGCGTACACAAACTCCAGCATGACATCATTACAGATGAGCACTGCAGAAAACCCAGATCTCTATCAGAGCTTACAGTCCAGATGTAGATCCAGACTCCAGTGGAGTCCATCCACGCCTGGGTGACATCGGATTGTGGGATTATAAACGGCTAGGTTTGGAAGGAGCAATCTCACAGACACAATCAGAAGAGTGAAAGCGTGAATCATAAGGCATGAATGTTCTGCTAGACATTGATGGGATTAGTGATAACGGAGGAACAGTGGGAATGAAGCTGCCTGTGGCGTGAGACGAAGGCACGTGTTGTGTGTGATAATCCTAATAAAGTGCCGACTTTAAGAGGATCGTTTCGTCTTTGAACTGGATTTTGTATCATTTCATCATCGGTTTGTCTGCAAATGAAAGAAAGGGGCAAAATTACAGAGAGCTCTTTAACCTTGAGCTTATGGATAGTGTGGACGTAGGAGTAAAACTGCAGAATTTTTTTGCACTATTGTTTTTTACTGTGACCATTTTGTTCTTTATAAATGTGTTAAATAGCTTTTTTTTTTTTTTGGATTTAACACATTCATAAAGAACAAAACGGCCACAGTAAAAATTATTTAAAAAATAATTGCATTGTCACAAAGCAGCTTTACACAATCAGAAAAGAAACTTCTGGAAGTGTGTATGAAATGTGAGTGTGTGTGAATCAGAATGATCGGATGGTCCCTGATGAACGAGCCGAGGGCGACAGTGCCGAGGGAAAAACTCCCTGAGATGCCAATAGGAAGAAACCTTGAGAGGAACCGGACAGGGACCCCATCCTCATCTGGGTGATAACGGAGAGCAGGAACTGATCTGGGATTGATCCGTTGCATGCTGATCGTAACACTTACTCACGCATGTTTAACGCTGCCAACTTTCAAAAAAACCTTAAAGTTTTTGTTTTTGCTCCTTAAATTGAAATGTGTCCTGGGGTCGTATATATAAGGACATACACACTCTGGATGATTGTAATCCCTCACCATGTTTTGTCTTTAAGCCAAAGGTCAATAAGATGTCATTTCACCGTGTGTGTAAAAAATGCTGCTGCTGATGCTGATGATGGTGATGATGATGGTGATGATGATGGTGATGATGATGGTGGTGATGATGTTTATAGTGTTTTAAGGCCTCTGTTTGTAAAAGAGTGTTAATATTCCTTTCCTTTCTTTCCTTTAAGTCATCCTCTATTGTGATGGTCTGGATACCTTCCTTATGTCTACAGTCTGGTTCCTGCTGAGAGCGTCTTAATGTTGAGTGACAGGAGGGAGTGAGGGGTGTATTAGTGGTTCAGAGTGTGTTCTCTAAAGTTATACGTGAAGAGGAAACTGATCATCCTCTCATGTGCTTTTCTTAAGGCTACACTGGATTTTTTTTTCTTTCTATAAAACAACAGCTGTGAGATGATTAAATGCTTATTGCTTCTCACGCACATCCTGACATATGGCTTTCCTGCCTGAAGAAAACAAAGTAAATCTGCACAAATCCAGCAAACATCTTTTCTTTTTGGTGCGACGCGACTAAAAGTTGGCTCATCGTGTCTGTGCTTTTCATGTGTAATAATATTCTTGCTGAAACACTAAAACAACGCGAGACTGACCAGCGTCTGTTTCCTTCCGCCAGCGTTCTGTAACGAGGCCTGTCTCAACGGAGGGACGTGTGCATCGCCGAACACGTGTGTGTGTCCTTCAGGCTTCACTGGACGCCTCTGTGAGACAGGTAAACAACTTGATTAATGCTGTACTGTAAGGGACTTTTTGAACATTTGGGATCCGAGGTGTTTATCTGAGTGCCACAGTATAATCTCTGTTTGGGGGATACAGTTCAAGACTGGAGTAATCACATTGTTTTAGCACCAAACTGCAGGCTGGCTAGAATAGACATCGGCAAGGCAAGTGTTTGGCAGTTCACCCAGTGCACCGCACGCAGTAGAGCCACTGCCCGAGGGGTGAGACCAGGTGGCACAGCAGCAGAAAAGCCAAAACATTCGCGCAGTGCAGTCAGGCAGCTCAGTCTGGAATAACTGACAGATACACTGTGATTATTTTTACTACTAAACTTAATGTTAAACCAACTGAGTCGCCAATAATAATAATAATAATAATAATAATAATAATAATAATAAATTCTTATTATTATTACCCGCACTAAAATGCACAGCCACATTCCTTATTTCTGTTTCATGAATTTGGCAACCCTAAACTCTCATAGCTAAAACCTAATACAGCTAGTAATAGCAAGCTTAGTAACTTTACTCTAGATGCTGGCGGGTGATTAATATTAACATGTTGTTCTGTTTGTTTTCTTCTGTTTTTTTTTTTTTTGCTTTTTGTATTTTCCCGCCACCTTGTGATTTGTGCCTCATGATCAGCACGTCTCCATGACCTCTTGACGTTGGTTATGTTAGTTACAGATGACACAAGGTGTCTCGTTTCTACTGCCCAGTGAATATTTTGTGTTCGAATCGTGGAGAGCGTCTGAGAGTCCGCAGGCCCGGGGCGAGTAAGAAACATCGCGCACATCATGTGGTGTGTGTCATTAGGGTGAAACACCAGCTTTACACCAGCATGCCTGCAGATCCAGCTTCATTTTCCCCGTGTATTTCCTCAGACTCTCCAGCTGAAATGAACGTTATTGAATTCTCGCGGTGATACGGAGCAGACCAAGTGAAGGTCACGTTCAATCAGCTGGGGGTGTTTTAAATGGTTTCAGCATTGACTGACTGTGAGTTTGTTGTGAGTACGATGTCAGAGGAGATGTTTTAAACAGATCATAAAAGCTGAACCTTATGATGCCACTTAAATCCACCTACAGAGGCTCTCTTAACAAGTGCTTTATGTAACAGTGTGGAGTTGGATGCAGTCAGAATGGAGGTGCTGGGGAGCGAGAACATAGATGTACGACTACCAACCAGACAGAGAGGCAGACTTTTAAATCACGCACTCTTTCTCCTCTTTCCTTCTCTTCTCTTTTGTCAAATAGCAAAATGTTTATGCTCGTTTTAAAGGTCTTCACTTTTGCTGCATCGGGTGTGTCAGGTTGCACTTGATCAGGATCATCACCAGAAGGTCAGTCTGGTTGAAGCATTGAGTTTGTCTTCATGGATGAAGAACCTGTATTCATATGCATCCATATGCACCACTGTATGGATCATGTCCACATCCCACTGTCGTGTGGTGTGGTGTGGTGTGGTGTGGTGTGGTGTGGTGTGGTGTGGTGTGGTGTGGTGTTAGGGCACGACCACATCAACATAGGCTAACACTTGCTTCCTGTTGCATTGTAACACACTCGGAGGAAAGCACTGAGAGACTGTGGCCAACCTACTCTCTCTCGTCTTCCAGCTACGGATGGCTACAGCATCACTTGGGATTCAAACTCGCGCTCTCCGGATGATAGTGGCGAGCGCTTGTTCGGTCTTTTGACCATCCTACCAGACCTCCACTTGTCCTCAGGACTGTTACATGCTTCCGGTGAAACTTCCGGTCCAATCTCGATACTTGGTACTATATTATTTACCATCGGGAGGACGTGTCGGTCTCGTTTCAGAAGGTTTATGAGATCCATTCTTCAACAGTGTTGCATGGTTGACATCTTTTGACCCACCCATTCGTTGCTAGGTGGTGAGGAGCTGACTTGTGCTCTCAGTTGGCTCTGGCAGTATTTCTAGATAAGACAGACCTCATGAGAGTCTTGCAGTTGAATCGTGGAGTTCATACACATGCGCTCTTTGGTATGGTGAAGGTGGTTGTTTAGACAGTTGGATATAGTGGATTTCTTATCGTGGAGTCCAGTTCCAGAACAGATTTGGGTCGAGTTTCCACACTGTCTCTCTGTTCTTGGGCACTGCATGAGACAATCATCTTTATCTTAACACTACCTAGGTACCCTGTGTGTCGTGTGAGACTTGCTGAGACTCAGAACCAGGTCTGTTGGGAGCTACTATGCAATTAGCCAATGCCAATTAGCCACCTTGTGCATGTCTTTGTACTGTGGGAGGAAGCAGGAGTACAAGCAGGAAACCCATGATGTATAGGAAGAACATGCAAACTGCTCGGCCACAGACCTGAAGGCGGGACTCAAACACTCGATCCTGGAGGTGTGAAGCCACAGTGCTAACCACTAGACCACTGTGCCGCCAACACATCAACACATTTATGGAATTTTCCAGACATGCATCACATTTCTACAACTGAGTTGTTAAGGGTTAGGGGCTTTGCTCAAGGGCCCTACAGTGGATGAATTTGAACTCATCACTCTTTGATCATTACTCCAGTGTCTTAACCAGTGACCCAGAGCACCTCAAGGACTGGAAATGGAAACTGTTTAAAGTGTTTTCACTGCAAACTCTGGATGTTCTTACCATGAGCTGGACATCATTCACCATTTTTCCATAATCTTTGGACAGTCGTTGTATTTCAGCAGCCAGTCCTTCAGTTCACAGGATGAACACGGTTCTTCTCCAGACATCAACAGTGGACTTCATGATCGGCTGTCAGCATTGCTATGTTGTCTGGTGTCCTTGAACCCTCGAGTTGCCTCCTAAGGAAACAGTGCGCCCATCGCAGCCGGGTCAAAGACATTTCAGGGATTCCCTTAAGGTGGTCCGTGTCTAGAGTAAACCTGGTTTGCAGGGGTACAGGTGGACCATCTTTATTCCCGCTAGAGTCAGGACCCCTCAGTCAACATGTTCATAATTATGTCCTGTAAACATCCGTCATCTTCAAACCCACACAACTGGACGAGAGATCGATATATCGTTCATAAAGTGTGACCAAAAAAGCTCCAGTGCTGTAGCCTCCTGAGACCAGGATGCTGTTGTTGTGCACCTCGTAATATCTCATCGATGGGACATCCAGTACTGCACACCTGATGGTCTGAGGAGCGTCATTATCAGCAGTATCAACAGTTCATCTGAAGTCATTTTTTGTTTATTTTGAAAGCTCTTTCACATGTTTCACTCCAATTTTGCTTCAGTGTGTCACATTGGAAAGAGCTGGAAAGAATAAATTGTCGTTATAATTTACTGGATGCACATCTGCCCTGGGTTCCGGATGTCTGTATATCTACTTTAGATTCCTCTTGTGGCTTGTCAGTCACCTGTCTCTACCATCACACTTCTTTCCTGAAAAACTCACATTGTCTCTCTCTGTGTGACTCTTTAGAGACTCAGCCTGGTTAACAATGTACCAAGGGTTTGGACGAGCTCCTCATCATTCTCTCATCGTTCTACAGTTGAAGAGAAGTTTACATACCCCTTAGCGAAATACATTTAAACTTTTACAATATCTAATTGTCAATATGGGGCGCAGGGGCGCCGCCCCCCTAAAGTTAGGCAGAGAAGAACGCTACTTTAACATGTTTTTATTTAACATAATAATTATTTATTTTAATAATGAAATAAAATAATTTTGTCACAATATTCCACTGTATTTCTTAAATGAATTTATTTTCAGTTTAAAAAACTCTACACTGTATTACGTTCATTTGTGTTGGTGTACGCGGGGCGCCGGACAATCGAGTGTCTATGTAGCCGCGTACATTTTTGAAAGGCATGTGACCTGAGGCTGAGCTCTGATTGGATCTTTTCAAATCATCCTGGGTCGCAGCACTGTGCGCCCTGAACCCTCCCACTTTTGTTCTTAGCGAATCAAATAGTTTTTAAATATTTGTGCTTGGACCATGTGATTCTCAGCGAGTCTTTTCCAGCACTTCTTATGGCGAGCGGAGCTGCTGACTGGATGTGATGTGAGTCAGGACTTTATTTTACACTAGTAACCTCTGGCCCATTCCTGGACGTCTCGTCCATTCCTCCTGACAGAACTGGTGTAACTGAGTCAGGGCTGGAAATTCTTTAATTCTGTGCACAAATTTCCTACTGTAATGTGCCACAACTTTGGAAGTCCGCTTGGGGTCCCATTTGGAAAAACCAGTTGTGACCAGGTTTTAACATCCTACAGACATAATTACAGTCATCATGGCCAAACAGTTACATTTTTGTTTCATCAGACAAGAGGAAATTTCTCAGTCTTTGTCCCCATGTGCAGGTCTAAACCGTAGTCCACTTTTTATGGCGGTTTTGCAGCAGTGTGATTTTCCTTGCTGAGCAGCCACTCATGTGACGTAGATATCGGTCTCGTTTTAATGTGTGTATAGATACTTTTGTTCCTGGTTCCCCCCAGTGTCTTCACAAGGTCCTTCGCTGTTGTTCTGACATTGATTTGTCCCTTTTTTTTTCCTCCAAAAGTGGTACGATGGCTGCATGGTCACATGGTGTTTATACTCCTGTAGTGTTGCTTGTACAGATGAACGTGGGACCTTCAGGCAATTGCAAATTGTTCCCAAGGATGAAACAGATTTGTGAAGGTCCACAATGTTTTTTCTCAGCAGTTGCTCGGCTGATTTATTTAAATTTTCTCACGAGTTCAAATAAAGAGACACCGAGTTTGTAGTTAGATGTTACAATACATCCACAGGTTCACCGTCAACTGACTCAAATCAGGAGCTTTTCTTTGGAGAAGTTCTTTAAAGGCACAGTGTAATTTGTGTGGTGATGTGAATTATAAATGAAATAAACGATTTGTAACAAACTGTTGAAAGAATGACTTGCGTCATGTATAGAGTAACTGACCTAACTGACTCACCTCTACTCTGTTTTATTAACCTGAAATGTAAAAGTCAGTTTTAATGACCTCAGTCTGATCCTATGTACCATCACCCTGGACGTCCATGGTCCACCACTTCTACACAAATTACAGGTGCTTTAGAAAAGCTAGAGACGAGATGTTTGTACAGGAGGAGTCTGCGGCATGTCTTAATTCTGAGGACCTTCTGCCGTCTCTCCATTCGTACACGGTCCTGTGACAAGTCAGCCGTGGAAACCTTTCCACACGGTAGAGGATCGTGCAGCGCAGGGTTGGTGCTCGGCCCCCACATTTACAAACAGCACCGGCTTGTTATTCATTCCGTCCCTTGGTGCACCTGCTGAGTTTTCTGTTCGCAATGTTCTTGTTGGTTGTGCGTCTCATTTTTCCTGCACATTATCTCTATGAAGCTCATCTGTGATCCATTTTTTAAAAAATTGCTTCCTTGGAACCAACTATTTGCCACATCAATAACATTTTGGCTGTTTTGTAACTTTCACATTCCTTCTGCATCCTTGGCATTTTTTTTATATTATTTATTTATTTATTTATTTATTTATTTAGTCTGTTGGTCTTCGTGTTCCTGTTCAAGGATTTTTTTTTTTTTTTGACAACAATATGCTGTATTTTGCCAGCTTTGAGTAAAGTTTGAAATTGTTGTAACCTGTGTCTTATTAAAAGCTCGAGCAGTTCTGTGTGTGTTCAGAAGTGTTTTTATCCTCAAGTTCCTTTTGGGAAATATAAAGTTGTTTTTATAAGCTGAAGTGTGGGGAGACTCACTACTACTACTAGAGTTCCTGGGTTTACAAAGACAGGGAGCAGACCTGGAGGTGGCAGAGCTAAAGATGCGCATTGGGAGGGACAAGAAGTGGCCAGGATTAGGAATGAGCGATTAGGGGGATAGTGGATTGGTAGGATGGTTGTGGGAGAAAGTTAGAGCGGCCACCTTGTATTGTGACTGCCGGTGAAGTCGGTTAGACTCTCGTCCCAAATAAATAGACACAGACTCAGAAATGAAGGTTTTTATTGGTCACACATACAGTACAGAGCAAAAGTTTGGACACCCCTTCTCATTCAGCGAGTTTTCTTTCTTGTGTTCTTTCTTGTGTTCTTTAGCCCAAACGCGTCTCTTCTGCTTGTTGCCTGTCCTTAGCAGTGGTTTCCTAGCAGATCTTCTACCATGAAGGCCTGATTCACACAGTCTCCTCTTAACAGTTGTTCTAGAGACGTGTCTGCTGCTAGAACTCTGTGTGCCATTGACCTGCTCTCTGATCTGAGCTGCTGTTAACCTGCGATTTCTGAGGCTGGTGACTCGGATGAACTTATCCTCCGCAGCAGAGGCGACTCTCGGTCTTCCTTTCCTGGGCCGGTCCGCATGTCAGCCAGTTTCTTTGTAGCGCTTGATGCTTTTTGTGGCTGCACTTGGGGACACTTTCAAAGTTTTCCCAATTTTTCCAACCGACTGACCTTCATTTCTTAAAGTAATGATGCCACTCGTTTTTCTTCACTTAGCTGCTTTTTTCTTGCCATAATACAAATTCAAACTCTTTGAATGAGAAGGTGTCCAAACTTTTGCTCTGTACTGTACATTACTGCACAGTAAATTCTTTCTTCTTATATCCCAGCATGGCTTTGGTCAGAGCACAGCGTCAGCCATGATGCGGTGACCCCTGGAGCTTATAGGGTTGACGCCAGCATCCTGGGGGAGACCTTCCAATTATAGTACTAACCCGCAGCCTCAGCCCTCTGAGCTAGCACTGGGAGTTACAGAACATACATATAAGATCATACAACATATCAGCAGTCAGAATCAAGGGGCATCACGACACTGAAAGACATAACTCTGTACACTACTCTGTACACTCTGTACACTACAGCATCCACATTTCCCAGGGTACATCTGGTGCGACTGTCACTCGCAGGAGTGTTTTAATAAATGATGACGCTGAAGACGTTCCACATCTAACGTCTAAAAGTGGAGGAGGCAGTGATGGCAGTACTGGTGTCTCACCACCGTTCACTCAAACCTCAGTGTAGTTAGCCTAAATTAGCCATGTAGCCCGTGGCTGCTGAGACTCTGTGGAAGTGGAATAGAGAACAAATCTAATTATATATCCCCCCGTCCACAGACTTACTCCTGAAAGATGCACAGTGTGCACAGTCCCTGTCTCGCTCCTAATCACATCGCAGCAGCAGATCCGGTTCTACAGGTGTGTCTGTGCTTAAATTGAGTTATTAAGCCCAATCCCTAGGTTTTGCCCAAGTCACATGTCTTGTGACAGACACACACTTCCTTATCTCTCTGGAACCGGGAGGCAGGATGTGCTGCCTCATACCTGACATCACACATTTAGCGATTGAAGCAAAGCTCTGCGTGTCTTCATGTGTTGCCATGGTTTCCAAGAATTCCAGCGGACTCAGTGATGTGACCAGGCAACACCAGGATTTTAATGGGTTTAAGCTCTCGCAGTAAAAGAATGGTTTTGTTTAAAAAGGTATCGATCACAAGGTGCTTCCATAGTGGATACCAACAGTCTGAACTAAATATAGACTACGCATTGCCTTTACCACGTATTCTGTGTACTGTAGGGTCACAGGAGACCTGCAGCCTGTCCCAGGGACCTTAGTGCACCAGGCGGGGCACAAACATACACACACACTCGCACAAACTGGAAATGCCAGTCAGCCCATGCAAAGTCCGCCCACACAGACTGGAGGTGAGATTCGAACCACAACCCAATGATGACGGTGCTAACCACACCCTGAATTTAAAGTAGAGTAGCAGTAAGAGTAATATGACTTGACATTGTGAGAGTCTCATTTGTGAAAGTGCGTTTATGAAGGTAAGGAAAATTCGAATGAAATGAAAATAAGGGTTCTGAGTCCACGTTACAGGAGGAGAGAAGCACTTCAGCAACACCTCCTCAACAACACCTCCGCATGAACTACTTCCTTATAGCCGCAATCCTCTGGTGTGGCATTAATTAAGTGTTTGTTAGTGACGTACACCTGATTATTACAGTGAACAGCTGTGTAATGTTTTGTCCCTAAGCCTTAGAAATGCAGCTGTAGCCCGTTCCAGACTGATACCGTACGTCTTTTCTTCTGTTATTGCATTTCTTTATATCACAAGTTGCTCGTGTTTCACTTTGTCACACAGGATCTATTTAACTGATTTCTTGATTCGACCCGTCTGGCAGTAATCAGGCCTGGGTGTGGCAAGTGAAATTTGACTCAGCTTTCCAAAGATCACAGGTTATTCATGATTCAGTAAGAGGGGGCAGTTACTTTTTCACATAAGGACAAGCAGGTTTGGACAGTTTTTTCTGTTAATAAATGAAATCATCATTTAAAATCTACTAATTTTGTATTTACTTGGCTTGTCATTGGGTAATATTATACTTTTTTTTGTGTGACTAATATGCAAAAAATAAAACATCATAAAGGGGCAAATACTTTTTCACAGTACTGTACAACTGACATGGCAATAAAGAAATCGACATCGAATCTTTAGTTTCAGCCTCGCTGTGAGGAATTGCCGTCTCTCCCTGCGTCTCCAGCTTTAGATCTTTTCTAAAGGACATTAATTCTCCTGGTAATTTGTCATAATCACACAGCTGGCGTGTCACGTCTCTGATACAGAGCATCGTCACACACTCGATTACGTCCTAGCGAGGGAGCCGAGGCTTTTGGAGGCACTTCAGCTTCGACAGGAAAAAAAGATGCTTGTATGTTGCAAATGAAAGCGCGGCCTCAGTAATGAGTTTGCTCCCTGCGGACCCCTCGGCTGGGTTTCACAGACACATGAAGCCCTCCAGTGTGTAAACGCACATTCCGCGTCTCAGACGCCACCTCCATCTGTCGCTTCTGCTGCCGCCAAAGGAGCAGATTTTTTTATCTTAGTGCGCACTATGAAGTGCCTGATGGCGAATGAAGTTTACACACTTCATCTGTTACCCTCCTACCAAGAGACCTTACTGCCTTTTACTCTCTCACTCTCTCTCACACACTCGCTCACTCTCTCTCTCTCTCTCTCTCTCTCTCTCTCACACACTCGCTCACTCTCTCTCTGTCTCTCTCTCTCTCTCTCTCTCTCTCTCTCACACACTCGCTCACTCTCTCTCTGTCTCTCTCTCTCTCACACTCGCTCACTCTCTCTCTCTCTCACACACTCACTCACTCTCTCTCTCTCACACACTCGCTCACTCTCTCTCTCTGTCTCTCTCTCTCTCTCTCTCACACACTCGCTCACTCTCTCTCT
>JAAGKR010010578.1:0-22265 GCA_011419295.1 Clarias macrocephalus | reverse complement strand
ACAAACCTGAGTGAACAATGAGAGTGGGGAGGACAGCATCTAAACATACCAGTTCACCAGATACTCTACGTCCATGAGTCCCCCAGATCTGCTCCTTTACCTAAGGCTAATCTATTTACAAAAATGCTGCGCTAAATAAATAGGTTTTTAGCCTAGACTTAAACACTGAGACTGTGTCTGAGTCCCGAACATTAATAGGAAGACTATTCCATAACTTTGGGGCTTTGTAAGAAAAAGCTCCGCCCCCTGCTGTAGTTTTAATAATACGTGGTACTGACAGGCAGCCTGCATTCTTTGATCGAAGTAGGCGTGGCGGATCGTAAGACACTAGCAGTTCACTCAAATACTGTGGCGCGAGACCATTTAGTGCTTTAAATGTCAAGAGTAGTATCTTAAAATCGATGCGAAATTTCACAGGGAGCCAATGCAGTGTAGATAAGATAGGGGTGATGTGCTCGTATCTTCTGGTTTTAGTGAGGACTCTCGCTGCTGCATTCTGTACTAACTGAAGCTTGTTTATACACCTAGTTGAACAACCAGACAGTAAGACGTTACAATAGTAATGAAAGCAGTGAGTAGTGAAAGTAGTAAGAAGTGATGAAAGCATGAACTAGTTTTTCTGCATCATTTAGTGACAATATGTTTCTTATCTTGGCAATATTTCTAAGGTGAAAGAATGCTATCCTGGTAATATTATCTACATGTGCTTCAAACGAAAGGCTGGAATCTATAATCACACCAAGGTCTTTTACTGTTGCACTAATACCATGTTTACGAATTATGTTGCCCAGAGGAAACATGTAAAGGGAAAAAAGCAGTGGGCCTAAAACTGAGCCCTGTGGAACACCAAACTCCACTTGAGAACATGAGGAATGGTCACCATCTAAATCTACAAACTGATAACGATCAGTCAAATAGGATCTGAGCCACAAGAGGGCAGTTCCCTTAATTCCTACTACCTTTTCTAATCTGTGAAGGAGAATACTATGATCAATGGTGTCAAAAGCTGCACTGAGGTCCAGTAGCACAAGTATAGTGACGCAACCCTGATCAGAGGCGCATAGGAGGTCGTTTACTACTATAACAAGTGCTGTCTTTGTGCTGTGATGAGGCCTAAATCCTGACTGATACAGTTCATTAATGCTATATCTATGTAGATGTGAACATAGCTGCTGTGATACCACCTTTTCCAAAATCTTGGAGATAAAGGGAAGGTTTGATATCGGCCTGTAATTAGAAAGCAGACAGGGGTCAAGGTCAGGTTTCTTGATTAGCGGTTTAATAACGGCTAATTTAAAGGATTTGGGGACATACCCACTACTGAGTGAACAGTTAATTACTTTCAACGGGGGTTCTATTATTGCTGGTACTATCTGTTTGAGAAAATGTGTCGGTATAGGATCTAATATACAGGTTGACGATTTTGAAGAAGAGATGAGTGAAATTAATTCCCTCGCTTCAAGGGGAGTAAAGTATTCCAAGTTCTGATGTGATGTGGTTAGATCATCTGAATTATTTAAATTGTCTGGTTTCAAAGCCTGAATTTTTTGCCTAATATTTATGATTTTGTTATTGAAAAAGTTCATGAAATCCTCACTACTGATGTTGTGGAGATTTTCTGCAGTGGTCTTGTTTTTAGTTAGTTTAGCTACGGTATTAAATAGAAATCTTGGGTTGTTTTTGTTAATTTCTATAAGAGTGAAGAGATACGTTGATCCAGCATCACTGAGAGCTTTTTTATAGTTCAGTATGCTCTCCTTCCAAGCTATTTTGAATACTAACAATTTAGTTTGGCGCCATTTATGTTCGAATTTTCGAGCGGTTTGTTTTAAAGCACATGTGTGGTCATTATACCAAGGAGCGAGTTTCTTATCTCTAATCATTTTCCTTTTAACTGGAGCTACATTATCTAAGCTATAACGAAGTGCTGACTCTAGATATTCATTCGCCTGTTCGAGTTCTGTGGAGTCAGATGGTGATCCAAACAAAGTTGATAACTCTGGAAGATTATTGATGAAGCTCTGTACGGTATTTGATGTAAATGTACGTTTAAGGCGGTAGCGCGGTGCTGTGTGTACATTATTACTATGACACGCTTTAATCGAGACAAGATAGTGATCTGAGATAACTTCAGACTGTGGAATTGTGGTTATATTTCCTCTACTTAATCCGAAGGATAATATTAAATCTAAAGTGTGACCTGCTTTATGAGTGGGTCCTACTACACATTGATTGACTCCTACTGAGTCCAGTATGGACAAGAATGCTGTTCTCAGAGGGTCTTCTGGATTCTCAAAATGAATATTAAAGTCTCCAGCAATTTACGCTTTATCTACAGAAACCACAAGGTTTGAGAGGAAATCTGCAAATTCTCAGAGAAACTCCGAGTACGGCCCTGGGGGTCTGTAAATGATGATTAGCGGATCGACTGAGCTGACTTTGTTACTATAGAGAACTTCAAATGCATTAAATTTAAAACTGTGTTTTTGTACGAGAGAAAGATTATCGTTATAAATAACTGCGACACCTCCTCCTCTACCAGTTAGCCGAGGCTGGTGTATGTAGCTGTATCCAGGAGGACTAGCTTCATTTAGAGCTACATACTCGTCCTGTTTAATCCAGGTTTCTGTTAAACATAATATACCAAACTCCTGATCTGTGATAGTTTCATTAACAATAACTGCTTTAGATGCGAGAGATCTAATATTTAACAGTCCGAGCTTCAGATCAGAGGTGCGGCTGCGCATTCAGTGTGGTCTGAGTTTGTGGTGTCTATGTTAATTAAATTACTAAAACAGACTTTCTGAGTCTTTCTAAATTTAGCTCGGGGAACAGACACAGTCTCGATATGATGAACCCTGAGTGACGACTCTATGCAGCTAGCAGACGGTTGGTTTAGCCTGTCTGTCTGCTCCCTGGCCTTGGCTCTGGATTGTCACTGATTAACTAGGCCTCTTCTGAGACTATGTGCTATACTACAAGAAATGAGAGCAGCACCTTCCCGAGTGGGATGGACACCGTCCCGCCCTAACAGGCCAGTTTTGCCCTCAAAGGTCTTCCAGTTGTCTATGAAGCCCACGTTGTTTTCGGAGCACCACCTGGACATCCAGCGGTTCAGCGATCATAACCTGCTGTAAGCTATGTGGTCACGTCTCATTGGGATGGGACCAGAGCAAACTACTTCATCGGACATCGCCTTCGCTATTTTAAACACCTCTGTAAAGTTACTCTTACTAACCTCTGACTGACGAAGGCGTACATCATTAGCTCCAGCATGTACCACTATCTTGGAGAACCTATGCTGACCTGGAGCCCTAAGATTACCTGCTATGTCCGGTGCTCTGGCTACCGGGATACACCTGACCTCTGCCGCTGGCGCCCCCTACAGGCCGAGCTAATTTCACGTGTCTCAGTATAGAGTCTCCTATAACCAGAGCGCTTTCAGGTTTCTCAGCGGGTGGATCACTGAGGAGAGTGAACCTGTTGGACACGTGAAGCGCAGAAGAGGTGTGCTCCGGTGGGCTAGCCTTAGCGTTAGCTTTGGCTGAACGAGTATGCCGCCGAGTCGTCACCCACTCGCCCCGCTGTGAGGCTCTACTGCCGGAGTCCGGGGCTGGTTATCTCCGCCTGCGGCACCCAGACTTTCCGCTACGGGAATAACGCTGCTCTCGCGCTCTCTAACCCTCTCTAGAGTCTGCACGCGCTCCTCTAATGCTGATATCTTCTCCGTCAGGGTGCTCACTAACACACACCTATCACAAATAAAATTATCACTAATGACGGAGGAAGAATGTCTAAACATCCTGCACTCCACACACTGAGCGAGCTGAATGGTCGACATAATAACGGATCTTTGTGCCGGAGTTGTGATTATTTGCTGATGGATTCGCTTGTTGTTGGTCAGATGATACGCGCGTTTTCCCAAAAAGCGACAAAAAAACTGATAAAGTCCATTAGTATTAGAGCGTAAAACTAGTTTGTTATTTAGCAAAAACTGGAAAAATATATAATTATAAAAAACTAAACAAAATATAATCTAAAACACTGTTACAAACAGACGAGGAACTTTCGAGGGAATAATACGAAAAACAGGAAGACCACTAGATGTTAGGATGCTTCCTGAGTGTGTGTGTGTGTGTGTGTGTGTGTGTGTGTGTGTGTGTGTGTGTGTGTGTGTGTGTGTGTGTGTTTAGATGCTGCATGATTTGAACACGTACCTTCACAAGGCGATTCCAGACACCAAGCTGACCATCCGAAAATATCTGGACGTCAAGTTCGAGTACCTGGTGAGCGTCACGACCCGACCGATCACACGCCTTCATTACTTTGCGGCCTCCATTTATTACATAGCAACAGTAACCGATTTTGGGCGGGGCTTTCTTTAACTTTAAATTAAATATGCAAATGAGTGTGTACAGTATTAGATTCAGAGATGTGTGTATGTGTGTTACAGTCGTACTGTCTGAAGGTGAAGGAGATGGATGATGAGGAGTACAGCTGCATCGTAAGTCCCCCCCCCCCCGAGTTTCTAATTTAACACGTCCTCACAGACTTCCCCGTATGACTCCTGAGTGTGTGACACACTGCCCCTTCCCAACACACACACACACACACACACACACACACACACACACACACACACACACTTACACACACTTACACAACGGCGCCTCCGAGTTCTTAAGGTGGAATGTCGTATTTTGAGAAGATTAATTGTTATTGACTTTAATGCCTTATAAAATGATGTTTTGTAATATTTTCACTCCTCTATAAATTATATGGTGTTGATATGTCTAGATGTTAATATCAGAAAATATTTTATCAGCTCATATAAAGATTGAAGTCTTGGGTATGTTATTTATAAAATTAATAACTAAACAATTTATTTCAATTTTGTTTATACAGAGTCGGCCAGAAAGTGTACACACATTTCAGGAAAAGAAAAATCTGTATAAATATTTATTGCTGTACATTTATATATGATGATATTAGTATTATGTTAATATGATGTACATTATACTATTTTTCTTTTCCTGAAGTGTGTAAACATAAAAAAAAATTTTGGCTGACTCTGTATATTGAGTTCCATAAGTACTTGGACAGATCTTTTTTTTTTTTTTTTGTAATTAAAACAATTAAGATAGGATTGAAATGTAGACTTTCAGCAATAAAAAAAAAAGAATTCTAGTAGCTAAATAAATAAATAAAATTCTAGTGACAAGCACAACAACAACAATGGTGAACTCCAACATGGCTCTGTAAGGAGTTCTATCATTACTAGAATGCATTGGAGCTGCCCAATGAATATTGAGTAAAATTTTTAAATTGGCGGTCACAAACTTACTTGCCCCACCCCCAGCCCCTGACGTAAGTGATTCTTTGATCTGGCCCAGCAAAGTGTTTGTGCCGCCATGGAAGCGTTTTTTATTTTGAGGTCCAGTATTTTGGCTTTAGATTCAAACTAGCTCTAGTCTTGGTGGGAAAGGATTAAACCTGAGTTTAATAAATCAGAGATATCTAGATGGAAAAATACATAAATAAATGTGACCTGGACAAAAGGATTGGAACACTACCTCAGTACTTATTGTCCTCGATAAGGTCTTTTAAAAGCACAATCATAAATTATCATTACTTCACTTGCTTACTTCAGTACACATTATATACTTGTGTGTGTGCGTGCACGCGTGTGTGTGTATAGGCGCTGGGAGAGCCCCTGTACCGTGTCAGCACAGGGAATTACGAGTATCGTCTGGTCCTGCGCTGTCGCCAGGAGGCTCGCTCTCGATTCGCTAAAATGCGTAAAGACGTCCTGGAGAAGATCGAGCTGCTCGACCAGAAACACGGTGAGATACACATAACACGGTCACGCTGCCATGTGACAACTCCTTCTGTTTTAGGTGGATGGTGGGCGTGGCCTGTGAGAACCAGTAGTGACTATAACACTGTACATAAAGTCTTTAATCGCTAACGGAGTAAACATGGACCGAGTTCAGGAAAGGTCTCAGTTTACATGTCATTTTATAGTGTGACTGTAGGGGGGGGTGTTTAATGTGGGCGTGGCCTGTTTGGATAATTAATACTAGCTAAGGTGTTCACATCACTGTGTGTGTGTGTGGTGTGTAGTTCAGGACATTGTGTTCCAGCTGCAGAGGTTCGTCTCAGGCATGTCTCGTTACTATGACGAGTGTTACGCCGTGCTGAAGGAGGCCGACGTCTTCCCCATTGAGGTGGACCTCTCGCGCACCACCCTCAACTACACCGCGCCGAACTATGAGGACGACGAGGAGGAGGGGGGGGATGAGCAAGAGGGGGAGGACAAGCGGAGCGGACAGACCGAGAACGGGGCGGAGAAACTGATCGATGATGAATGAGTGAAGAGGAATAGTCGAACCGATGCAGAGTGTGTGTGTGTGTGTGTGTGTGTGTGTGTGTGTGTGTGTGTGTTGTGGTGTATTTTCACACATTCCTTTAAGTGTAATCATGGCCCAGGTAATGAGTGTGTGTGTGTTTGAGTGTGTGAGTGAGGGACCAGGCGGGGTGTGTCTCAGTGCTCGCGAATCTGAAGTGCTCTCAGCTCCTCCACACACTCGATGATGTCATGCATCACGTTAACCACCGCGCTCACTCACACACTTCTGCACGCTCCTCCTCTTGGTGCAGCACTACAGTGTGTGACTTGGGATGAAGCCTGACATTTTGAGACATGCACACAAAAGTACTTGTCCAAACCTGTTGATTATTGAATTGAGGTGTTTCTGGTCCCTTATCCTCATTGAAGGACACTCCTAATGCTTCAGCATACCAAGACCTATTGGACAAGGCTACGCTTCACTAAACTCAGTGGCCACAGTTTGGGGAAGGCCCTTTTCTATTCCAACATGACTGTGGACTATAAAGTGACATTGTGATGAGTTCAGTATGGAAGATCTCGAGTGGCCCGAACACAGAGCCCTGACTGACCTCAACCCCATCGAGCACCTTTGTGATGAACTGGAGCGGAGATTGTGAGCCAGGCCTTCTCGTACAACATCAGTGTCTGACCTCATAAACGCTTTACAGAATGAACGGACGCAGATTCACACAGAAAAACTCCAAGGACGGATGCTGTTAGAGCTGCAGAAAGGGGACCGACTCCATATTGAAGTGTGTGTTACTGCAGGTTTGGACAAATACTATTGTGCATTTAGTGTAAATCCTACCGTTAACTAGCTGTCCTACAGGTTAACTGATGTCACTACAGGATGATAAATAAATCTCTATACAGTCAAGTAATGAGCAGAAGAGTACATCTCCTCTCACACAGGAAAGAAGTATGATGAAGAGTGAGACACAGCCCTGGTCTTTATATTAATATAAGAGGTTTATTCATCTTTATTGTGTGGAAGTGATTATCAGTCTTATTATTAAACGCATTGTTCTGGGTTTGTTTCTGTCATGTAGACGATTTCCTGTGACCTGATGTTCTTTATTTCTCTCTCTCTTTTTTATTTGTATCTGAATTCCACTGAAATTAATGAAAAACCAAACTACTGATTAATGTAAGAGAAATAAAATGTATTTATGCCAAAGTGGGTTTGGATTTATGGTAAATGAGTAACTGAATAATAATAATAAACAGGTTAAAAATCATATGAATCAGGGTCCATATTCATAAAGAGTCTTAAGCCTAAAATTGCTCTTATCATGACATTTTCTTAGAATTTCCCCTTAAATTTAGGACTAACTCTTAGTAAAGATAAAAATTATTCATGAAACCTCTTAGCCCTAAAAACAGCTCCTAGGGTAAAAATGGTTAAGAGTAGAGAGGAAGACTTTTAAGAGGCTTAAGAGTTTCTATAGCAAAATGATGGAAAGAAGAAATGTTCTCCAAACACTAAAAGTAAATGCTGCTCTTCTGTACAAAGTGTTTTACTTCCTTCCATCTCTCATGGATTGTTGGCTACGTACCATCCAAAAGTGTAACTTAAATGAACTGTCCTGTAATCATGTACTGTAAATTGGTAAAAAGTGAGCCATTCTGCTCCCATCAATCTGAAATGGATTAAAAGTAATAAAATCAGTACGGTAAATAAATATAAGAACTTTAATACAGTAAATACTGCGTGGAAACTGGTTGCTTCAAAGGTAGACACATTTTCAACATTCAACTTTAAGATATTTCGCCTGTAACAGAAACTTTGTATAAAATAGTCTGTAGTCATGATTATACAATTTCTTTTTATACAAACAATATGATTTCACTCTCTGTTCTATTATAATGTATTTTATTTTTACAAGGAGCGCATTTCAAGACCTTTACAGAGGTCTGAGGTTATTTTTTATCACAGTCTTTGAATTGTTGCATCATCCCAAGCAACGGGGTCAATCACACCTCCTCACTACGATAAAGGTTTTTGTACTTTCCTTACTCAGAGTTGCTCTGAGAAGTGTTCTAAATCACTTTTAGTCTAGGACTCCCCGCTAAGACTTTAAGCTAAGATAGGAGCTCTCTGAGAGAATTCTAAGGAGCTTTGTGAAAGCTCTGGAGTTTAGTAAAGAAACAACACTCAACGCGTTATATGCTAAAGCTAATTATTAAGTGTTTATGTGAAAAAGTCTTATAAGAACAAACACTAATAACGTGGTATAAAGTTTTACAGTTTCGTAGTAGAAGAATCGAGTTGCTCGGTCTGTCCGCTGTGCCTCGGTAAGCTTTTCTGGTGCCAGGAGAGACTCAGTCAAACGCACGCACACACGCACACACGCACACACACACGTCTGTCAGAAAGGTCTGTTTATTAACAGCAAAAGATGGGGTTTATATATGTTTGGCCAAACGCCTGTGCCATCGACATATGTTGTTACAAAGAACATAAACCATTGTACATGTCCTGGCGAGGTCCTGAAGAATCAGAGAAGAGGAAGACGTGTCCGTCCAGAGAAGGATCACAGGATGTTGGCTCGAGTTAGGGGGAGAGGAGACAGAGGGAGATAAAGGGGGAGACATGAGAGAATGGGAAGGTGAGTGTGGGAGCGTTCACACCTTTAAGAGCAGATGCAGGAGGAGACAGGAAGATAGCAGCAGGAAAGATTTAACACCTTAAGATCAGATCTATGAGGAAGCGAGCAAGAGAGTAGAAATAACTCTAACACAAGGAAAAACACATTAATAATTAAACACCACGATAACATTATCGGTCTGAAGCTTTATAATGGCTCCGCCCAGACACTTCCTCTGTTCAGCCCCAGTGGCCTAATGGATAAGGCACTGGCCTCCTAAGCCAGGGATTGTGGGTTCGAGTCCCATCTGGGGTGGGTTAATATTTTGGTCTTATATTTAAATTATTAATGTATTATGTACAACAATAAATCAGACACGTTCCGTTTTTATGTATTTGTTTGTCTTTTGCTTTTTTCATTTAACATTTAACAACCTGTAACTCCTTAGTTGTACACTAAACATAATTCTGTATACAGCACATGTGAGGGAAAAAAAGAAAAGATATTGCACAAGTTATAGGGGTAAGGCTGTGATTGCACTTGAAAGAGGATTGTTAAATAAATATTGCGCTGGTAACTTATACGTGTACAACAAAAAATGCACTTGAAAAGTGTTACGGCCTAAGAGCGTTGGTGGGTATTTCACAAATTGTCCAGGTATGTAATAATATTGTATTATTGTTACTAACAGTGACCCTCTCTATAGTGTCCACGTTACAGAGATAATATAATGTTATGGCCATTGGGAGAAGAGATCTTTTGTGGCGCTCTGTAGAGCACTTGCTGGTAATTAGTCTCTGGCTGGATTTGCTCTTTTGGTTGGAGAGAACAATGAACAGCTGGGATTGTCCAAGATGGATGGTGTTTTGGACTGGATCCTCCTTTTCGCTACTACCTCCACAGTGTCAAGCCCCTTTCCTAGCACTGATCCGTCCCTTTTAATTACAATGTCCAGTCTATTTCTATCTGACACTTTAATGTTACAGCCCCAACCGACCACAGCATAAAAAAATGACACTTGCCACAATGGTTTCATAAAACATCTGATGGATGGTGTTGCAGGCGTTTCTCAAACGGTTCAGCCATAGTAAGACCTTAAACTTATACTAAAAATTAGCTGATAGCGTCTTGGATGACATATTGAGTGACATTATAGTTTTTTGGAGGTCTTAACATACTTGAAAAGCACATGGGAGCGATGGCACAGGTGCTTGGCTCGATCATTGTTGCTTTGCAGCTGTTAGATAATTTTCTAAATAATCGAGTCTTACTCACACTTACTCACCATCTATACCACTTTATCCTGTATACAGGGTCATGGGGGGTCCTGAAGCCAGCACAAGGCGGAGTACATCCTAGATGGTGTTCCAATCCATCCACCTCAGAGCACAAACATACACACACTCACACAATTTGAGAATGCCAACAAGCCTAATCTGCATGTTTTTTGGATTGTGGGAGGAAACCGGGGTACCCAGAGGAAACTGGGGTGACATGTTATTAGTGTTATTAGTGCTTATTCATTAAGTTGAGGTTAATGAATTAATGAGTGTGTACGCGATGACAAGTTTATTTTTTCAATCAGACTTTATTAACCACATTTCAACAATACTTTAGGGTCAACAGTACCAGTAAAAACTCTGGCCACACCCAGAGGTTTTTTTTGTGGTTTTGTTTCAAAATTCTTTAACAATATATTGGAGATTTCAAAATGAGTTTTTATTTTAAGACATGAACGTCAGCTGTTTTGGAACAGGCCTTATAAGAACAGTATTGTGTCGAGTGTGTGTGTAAACCCCATCGAGCTCCAGGATGAAACTGTCTCTCATGAAGACCTCCCAAAGACCAAAACTTACTGCTGCAGAGGAGAAGCTCATTTAGAGTCACCAGCCTCAGAAATCACCAATTAACAAGCAGCACCTCAGATTAGAGCCGTTATGAAGCTTTACAGAGCAGAAGTAGCAGATAAACATCTCAATATCAACTGTTCAGAGGAGATTATTGTGTGTTTTATATAAACGCCTTCAGTGTTGTTTTGCAGTGGAGAAAAATGTAAACATCAAGAGCGACCATGGAGTTAGAGGGGGTGTACAAACTTTTGACTAGTAGTTTGTCTCCTCATAAGGCAGTGATGAGTTCAACACAATGAAAAACACTCTGAATACATGTATAGCTTAAAACTTAAACCACGCCCCCGGAGGAGGTCTCACACACACACACACACACACAGGGAATTTTGCCTCTAAGAGTTTCACTTCTGTTCCACTCTCCTGCAGCACAACCATGTCTGGGGGCAAAGTGTGTGTGTTTACACTGCTGTGTGCTGTGACTGCACTGGGAGCTGAGTGTAAGTTTAACTACACTTTACTTATCTCTGTTTCCCTCCCACTTAACTCCTGTGTGTGTTTTGTTCTCTCTCTCTCCAGCCTTGTGTGTGTGTGTGTGTGTGTGTGTGTGTGTGTGTGTGTGTGTGTGTGTGTGTGTGTTTAGTGAGAGACTTTTCTATAAGAAAAGGTTTTCATTTGCATACACATGGCGTGTTCATGTTCCCCTGTTCCCCTTCAGCAAGAATCATCGCTAACATTAACAACATAACAGCTCTACCTGATTCACTCTTATCTGCCACACACACACACACACACACACACACACACACACACACACACACACTAGTGTACACTGTTGCAGATCTCTATTCAAACTCTAGCAATGTGTTGCTTAATTTTTTTCCCTTTCCCAGTTCATTTCACTGCTTTGATTTTACATTAAAAAGGAGTTTAAAAAGGTTTTTTTTTATTTATATTCATCATGTTGCTTTGTACCAGTGCTGTCAATCTTGCCCTGTACAGTTTAATGCTTTCCCTGCTCTACCAAACCCACACTTTAACCTGTGTGTGTGTGTGTGTGTGTGTGTGTGTGTGTGTGTGTGTGTGTGTGTGTGTGTGTGTGTGTGTGTGTGTGCTACACACTCTCTCTCCAGCCTTGTTGTTCACCTTGTGTGCGTTTGAGACATGGTTGTGTAAGATAACGGTCTCCATACACAGGGTGTGTTCCTCTAGTCTTCAGTAAGGAACACTATTGACATCTCCAACAACAAAACAGCTCTACCTAATCTCTCTCGCTCTCATTATTTATATATTCTGGTGTATATTGTCATGTTTTTCCTACTCTACCAGACCCACTTCAAGAAAAGGCTGTTGATTAGTTAAATCAGGTTTGCTGCTGCCTGAGAATGCAGGCGCTGGTCCTCCAGAACTTAATTGAGTTCATTGAGAAACACTGCTTTATATTAAATGCCACAGACTAAATGTCATTGCTGCACAGCTCTGGAAGTCTTTCGTTATGAATCCAGAGAAGAAAGCAGAAGTTCCTTGGCTGTTTGGAACAGGAAATTAGAAACAAGGCTACTAGAAACTTTATCAACTTCCTAAAATAGTGGTGAATGAGTTAGGATGGAAAAACAGAAGTGGCCTGTCTGTATGACGGCCTGGATGGAGTGTGTGTTTGACACAGCAAGACAAAACCATGGTGCAACTCATTTAAGTAGCTACTTTTAGATAGGAATCATAAAATAAGCTCAAATTTGTCCTCAATGACCAATAAAATCCATCACGGATTGTTGGAATCCATGTTAGTCAGGTTATAAAATGATATGAACTGTTGCATTCTAATGTTGCAGTCTGTTTGCTTGTAACTATCACAGTGTAAAGTGACCACAGGATCGTATTTGCGTCGCTCTCTTGTCTCCCTCCGCAGCTCTGCATAAGGCCACCGTGTACTGGGACCCTAGCAGTAAGACGGTGCTTCTGAAGGACGGGGTTCTGGAAGACACAGGAGATGCCTATGGGTTCTATAATGACTCGTTCTCAGAGACGGGATGGGGCGTGCTGGAGATCAGAGCCGGGTATGGACAAACCCCAAGGGCTGATGACAAAACCTTCTTCCTGGCAGGATATCTGGAGGGGTTCCTGACCGCACGGTGAGAGCCCTGTAACTCATCCCTGCCCTGTTCAAGAGCAATCAGAGAACCAGTGCAGTACTAACCTGGAACTTATATGGAATTATTATTGTAACCTGTGGATCAACTGACAGCAATGTCTGTAATAGGTTTGGTTTAATCACATCTTCCTGTTCAGAGTATTTCAGGTATAAATATTAGTCAAAAGGTAGGACTAGAGATGTCAGACTGGAGCGAGGTTAGTGACGATCCAGAAAACCATCTTAGCTTAAATGTAACGGTCCAAATGCCGCGAATGTCATTAAAAAAAAATGCATGAAAATATAAGGACTAGTCTAAGACTTGCTCCAAAAGTCGAGCCTCGGAAAATTGGCGTTAAGTCTGAACCACACAAGGCTGTGCTGAAGCCTCATTAGGAGCACTTAAGATACTCTGAGAGGCTATAAACCTGAAGAAAACAGAGTCACAGCTATGACAATAACACTGAAATGGGCTCAAATCAAGACTTCTGTCTAACAAATACGAAAAGTGAGTTTAACTATAGACTGGACGACAGAGACATCTAGTGTCCAGTGGCGGTATTGCAATATGTATCTACAGACTTTCAGTTTCTTCTTCAGTCTGTGGAAGAGTAACTGTGACAAAACTCCTCAAAGCAAAATAGCATGTTGAAATACACGAACTGAACAAAAGCTTGTCACAATAAAAGATGTTTGAATTTTTCTGCATTACAATTTGATTTTCACAGCATTTATAATGTATATTTCCAATGAAAACATAATTCAAGCTGATCTTACTAAATTTCTGTTTGAAAATGGATTCAATTGTTAAAAATGGCATCTTCATTATTTTTTCAAACTCACAACTTCAGGCTGCCAAAATTCGGTTCTTCACATCTGGGCTATGGCAGGAACTATGGAGTGCCGATTGCTGCTGTCGGTTCTGCAGTGTACCGTGTGTCCGTGCTGGTCTCTACTTCTTAGGGAGTTTTTTGTTAAGTTTATTTAATTCAACATGCTATTTTCCTTGTAATATTGGCCCTGTTGTACTTCCATATCAGTCTCTGTGAACCTTTGAGGTCGTTTAGAAGTAAAGTAGACTATAGTGTTTAAATGCAGACATTTTATACACCAGATTCTCCATAAACTGGGTTGCAAAATCTAAATTGTTTGCAGATGTGTTAAACATATCTTCAAACATATTTTTATATTTAGGTTAGATTAATATTTATATTAATACATGTATAATAATAATAACAACAACAACAACAACAACAACAACAACAACAACAACAACAACAACAATTGGCTGTTAAAAGTGCTGTCTGTGGACACATCATCTTCCATAAATGTTAAATAACTCTCAGTACAGTAGAAAAGGTTTGTCATACACATCCCTGTTACTGAGTGTAATGAGTTTTGTATGAGTGATGAGATGTATTATTATTATTATTATTATTATTATTGGTGTTGTTGTTATAGTTATTATTATTTAGTACAGATCTGTGAGCGTGTGTGTGAGTGGATGTCTGTGTGTCCTGCAGGCAGATGAACGATCACTACACGAACATGTATCCTCAGCTCATTACCAAACCCAAAGTCCTGCAGGCCGTCAAGACCTTCATGTCGTAAGTGATTATTCTACTAATGATCGACCTACTCTGTGATGTGTAGAACCTGTAGCTGTGCTGAGGAGCCATCAGTCTGTTCTGGGCTTCTGGGTGGTCCAAACACACCCAAACTTTCATTTGTCACCCATGTTACTGTTATTTACTGTTTTGTGATTGTGTGTGTGTGTGATTGTGTGATTGTGTGATTGTGTGATTGTGTGTGTGTGTGTGTGTGTGTGTGTGTGTGTGTGTGTTGATTGTGTTGTTGTGTGATTGTGTGTGATTGTGTGTGATTGTGTGTGTGTGTGTGATTGTGTGTGTGTGTGTGATTGTGTGTGTGTGTGTGTGTGTGTGTGTGTGTGTGTCAGTAAGCAGAGTGCCTGGTCTCGGGAGCAGGTGAAGCTGAATAAGACGTCTGATCCCCTGTGGGCTCACACAGGCTTCATCCTGTCTCAGCTGGATGGACTGCAGGCCGGAGCAGCCGAGTGGGCCAAACGCTCGGGGAAAAAGGTAAAAGAAAAAAGATGATTGACAAGTTTCACGTCACAACAGCTGGCCGCTGCACAGCATCAGGTAAAGCTGGAGTGTGACAATTTGTATAAACACAGGACTGATGTTAATACCTTAATAATTAACGCTCTGTGTGTGTGTGTGTGTGTGTGTGTGTGTGTGTGTGTGTGTGTGTGTGTGTGTGTGTGTGTGTGTGTGTAGCCCCTGACACGCTTTGATGTGCAGCTCTTGAATGCAGTTGGAGATTTATTGGATTTGATACAAATGCTGGTTCCGGATGCCAAACCTTCACTTAAGGGTTTTAAAGAGCCACCAATGGGTCACTGTTCAGCCCTCATCAAGGTACAACGCTTCATACACGTAACCGTTCGCCCTCACCGAGGTGTATCTCACCACGCTCAGTCTACATAGAACCGCTCCCCTTCACCACGCTCTCTGTACATAGAACCGCTCCCCTTCACTGAGGTACATGCTCCATACATACAGCAGAACCGCTTCCCTTTGCCAAGCCACATGAGCTCTATACAAAGAACCACCATGTTCACAGTTCGATTCTTCCACAGTTCCACCCTTTCCTCGAAGCTCACACTCAGAACCTTGAAGGTGTGTGCTGTGTACATAGAACTACTGTGTCCCCGAAATATGATTTTCTTCAATCGTGTTACAATAGGACATTGCTTTTTTATTACAGAAGTGTGTGTGTGTGTGTGTGTTTGTGCAGATGTTACCAGGTTATGAGAACCTCTTGTTTGGTCACTCCAGCTGGTACGTTTACGCAGCCACCATGCGCATCTTCAAACACTGGGACTTTAAAGTGCAGGAACCACACACTGCTACTGGGAAACTCTCCTTCAGCAGCTACCCTGGTGTGTGTATGCATCCACATATATTCACGCACACATATATGAACACACACAGTTGTCTTTGTATGTGAGTCTGATGTGTGTGTTTGATGTGACACAGGTTTCCTGGTGTCTCTGGATGATTTCTACCTGTTGGGCAGTGGGCTGATGATGACTCAGACTACCAACAACGTCTTTAACCAGTCGCTGTACCAGTTTGTCACTTCCTCCAGCCTGTTCTCCTGGCAAAGAGTCCGGCTAGCCCACGCCCTCGCACACACTGGCCAAGAGTGGGCAGAGATCTTTTCCCGCTTCAACTCTGGTCAGGAAACACATGCTCACACACATGGAGCTAGGGGCCAAGGGGGTCCAGTGTTGATTCTGTCTTGATACTGCAGTGGATGGAGAGAGAGAGAGAGAGAGAGATTGACAGGGAGAGGGGCAACGGAGATGAAGAGTAACACGCTGGCTCAAGTAGTTAGATGGATGGATCACCAAATGCAGATAAATGTATATAGAACTATACAGATACAATGCTATGAAAAACTAGTTGCCCCATTTTTGCATACTGTACGTCTCTCACTTAAATCACTGAGATCATCCAAACCTACCTGGCCCTATGTGAAAAAAGTAATTGCATCCCCTCCATCACCCCCGCCCCCACTCTTGCTTAATCATGAATAAACTGAGGTTTTTGGAAAGCTGAGTTACATTTCACATGCCACGCCCAGTCCTGATTACTGCCGGACTTAAATAGACTTGACTTAAATAGAACCTGTCTGACAATGTGGAGCTTGCTAAAAGATTTTAAAATGCAACAAAATCTAAAATAATTCATGAACAGATGAGAAACAAAGTAATTGACATGCATTAGTCTGGAAAGGGTTACAAAGCTATTTCGAAGGCTTAAGGGCTTCAGTGAACCACAGCGAGAGACATTATCCACTCATGCAGAAAACCTGGAACAGTGGTGAACCTTCCCAGGAGCGGCAGCCTACCAAAATTACTCCAAGAGCCCAACGGCGACTCATCCAGGAGCTCATAAAAGAATCCAGAACAATATCTAAGGACCTGCAGGCCTCACTTGCTTCAGTTAAGGTCAGCATTTATGATTCAACAATAAGAAAGAGACTGGGGACAAAAATGTCATCCATGGGAGAGTTCCAAGGTGAAATGCATTGGTGACCAAAAAGAACAGAATGGCTCATCTCACATTGGCCAAAAAAATATCTTGATTATCCCAAATATTTTTGAGCAAATATTCTGTGGACTGATGAGTCCTGGTACATCTGGTATAAAACTAACGCGGCATTTCATAAAAAGTGCATCATACCAACAGTCACACACGGTGGTGGTAGTCTGGTGGTTTGGGACTTTGCAATGACTTTTTCCCCATAGGGCCAGGCAGAATAGAACAACTTTTTTCCTTTAATAAATGAGATTATCATTTTGTATGTACTCGGGTTATTTTTGTGTAATATTACAATTTGTTTGATGATCTCGATCATGTAAGTGTGACAAATATGCAAAAAAAAAAAAAAAAACACCAGAAGAAATATTTTTTATGACATTTGTACTTTCAGACTGACTGCTGGATAGTGTTATGTGAGGAGGTGGACAGACTGGTAGATATTTGAAAGACAGATGAGCAGATAGACAAATTCAAAGCTGGCTGAGTAGATTTGAGTGTAGATTAACACACACAGGTGGACACTAAATATAGGGAAAGACTAGTGGAAATGCTCTTATGTTCAATAATTTTCATGTTGTTGAGGTTAAACATGCTGTCTTATCTCCCAGTCCACAATGTCTGACTACCATCTGTAGCATGATGCCTGAATGTCCTGTCTCGTCTCACTGTTCCCTCAGGGACGTATAATAATCAGTACATGGTGGTGGATGTGAGTAAAGTATCCCTGGGCTCAAGACTTGATGATGGTGCTCTGACCGTAGTGGAGCAGATTCCTGGACTGGTGGAATATTCGGATCAAACAGAGGCTTTGCGCTTCGGTGAGGTTCCACTTAAAATCAATATCGGGCTATGCCTGGGATCATTACTGAGCACGCTCCTCTACTTCAACAAGCTTGATCTAAAATGTGTAGCAGGAAAGGCCAGAGTGGGGAGGTGTGCATCAACAAGAGGGACATGGCATGGTAAAATGGGAAATGTTGCAGAATGCTAAGGTGAAACCGCCCAGTAAAGAGCTTAGCATGAAGGGTTACAGCATATTCAAACAGAAATGTGTTTAAATGGGAAGCAGGAAGTTTAAAGGATGCTCGAATTAAAAGGTTTATGGAATTCAGATGTGGAAAAGAGTGCTTAATCACGAATGAAGGTAAATTGGAGCAAAAGATTGACAGACAGATCAGCACAGCATCAGCGGTACACAAATCTATTGTAGTGAGGAGATAGCCGAGACCAAAGGCAACGTTTTCTAGTTTTCTGCTCAATCTTTGTTCCAAACTTTACCTATGGTCATGAGCGCTGAGTAGTGATGGGAAGATTGCGATTTGGATACAAGGAGCAGGAATGAGGTTTCTCTGCATGGTGGCTGGGCTCAGCCTGTGAGACAAGGTGACGATCTCAGACATCTGGGTGGAACTCAAGGTAGAGCTGCTGATCCACCACATCGAAAGGAGCCAGTTGAAGTGGTTCAAGTACTGTATGTGGTAAGGACGCCTCCTAGATCCCTACTAGGGAGGTGTTTGAGGCATGTCCGATAGGGAGGAGACCCCAGTGCAGACACGGCACTAGAAGGAGAGATCAGATCTCTAATCTGGCCTGAAAGCACTTGAGACATGAAACTGAGCTTGAAGAGGTGGCAAGGGAGAGGGAGGTCTGGAAATTGTTGGGAATGGATGCTAAAATATGAGTGGTTACATATAGTGGTTGGGAAAAGCCAAACATTTCAACTAGCTGAGTTGTCTCAGTGTCTGAGAGTTATAAAAGAGAATTTTGACATTGTGTTGTATTTTTATAATAATGTCATGTTAATAATAAACAATGTCCTGCAGGTTACTGGCCATCCTACAATGTGCCATTCCACCAAAAAATCTACGCTCTGAGTGGTTATCAGCAGATGTGGATCGAGTATGGAGAAGATTTCTCCTACCAACTCTGTCCTCGAGCCAAGATCTTCCGCCGGGATCAGGCATCTGTCATCGACCTGCCATCACTCAAACACATCCTAAGATACAATGGTAAACACTCTGTTTTTCTGTAGATGTACATATGCCTTGCAGTCTGCGTAACCCTTATCCTGCATTTCATTCTTCAGCAAGTGTGTGAACATTCCATTCTTAAAAAGACAGTTTTTTTTGTTTTGTCCAATAAAACATTTGAAATATTATAATATGAATATGTTTAGAATACTTTATCCATGTTTACTTACCATAGACATCCCTGTAAGCCTACAACATCTTAGTGTGTGTAAACATCCCAAAATAATTACTACTGTAAGCATTTGCACATGGTTTCCTGTGGCAGATAAATAGACATTCTGTTCTGTTCATAGACTATAAGAAAGATCCCTACTCCAAGGGTGACGCCTGTAAGTCCATCTGCTGTCGTGGCGACCTGCGGGAGTCCAACCCCGTTCCCGAAGGATGTTATGACACCAAGGTTAGAGTGCAAATAATAATAATAATTATTATAATTAACGGAAAACTGCTAAGTCTTTATTCTTGCCCCCTACACTCATCTAGGTGACTGACCTGCATATGGCTCAACAGTTTGAGTCTGAGGCTCTGAATGGTCCGAGCACAGAGGGTGGTCTTCCTCCTTTCACTTGGGATGCATTTAACAGTACGATGCACCAGGGTCTGCCTCGCCTATATAACTACACATTCATCACCATGCACCCGGTGCTCTTCAAGCCCTGAGCTGGACATGTAGGGCAGGAAGAGATCGACAACCAACGGATAGATTTATCTGTCCTGCTCCGCTGATGTGTGTTATCCTGCTGCAATTAAAAGAGCCAAAGTGTGTTTGCGTGCTAGTTCTTGTGAAATCTGCTGGTTTGTTGAGATTTACCTTTTTTTTTTTTAAATGCAGAATGGTTTGGTTTAACAAGTTTATCAAGTTGAACTTTGATATTTCTTGTAACTTTGATCAGTAAAAAAATCTTTCAAAATCACTACCTGGGTTTTTTCATTAGTTAAAGTAGGCTACAAGAGAAAGACCAGCATGCTCTCTAAACACATGGAATTTGATGTTTTTTGACCATTTGCGCCCCCTTAAGGCCTTCAGTTGAGCTATTTAATTTCCCAAAATGGGAAAAACATCTCTTATCTCTTAATATTCATGTCACATGTCAATTATTGCATTACTTTAGAATAAACATTCCAATTGCCAAAACCCCTTTTACAATGCAGGGCCCTGAAGTGTGATAGAACTCAGCTGGTACTATGTGGCTTGTGCCATGCAACTGTATAATGGTACAAATTGAAGATGAATAAACTAAATAGCTAGTTGGACTTTGCAGTAGAGTTAGTGGAATTATTCTTCCACTAGATATCTGTACACCTGCACCAGGAACATTTGGTTTATTTGGGTGTTTATAAATATTCGATTGAAAGATGGAAATCTGTGAATCAATGTGGCTTTATTATTAAATTTAGAAACAGGTGTGAGACATATTCACTGAGAATCAAATGTTTATGACGTAAAAGCAAATGCTGTTGGATTTATTAAAGCCAAAGGTCAACTGTGTGTTTAGTTCATTTAACTTTATTTAAAGGATGACTTCAAGTAAACAGCTCATTAATTTGTTGTTGGTTGCTTGATAAAGTTAGAATATATCTGTTAGCCCCCGGGTTCCAGGACGCGCGTCTGTTTTAAAAGAGCTTTTACAGTTTTGAAGTTCACTGAAGGCCTGAGTCTGAAAGTCAGGGTTTACTACTGGGTTTGATCTCATAACCTACTTAAACTCAGGTAGGTTTGTTCAATTATTGAGTAAAGACTAAAATTACACTTGGCTTTGACCTCTGAGCTGTCAAGATCAAAGTGTGCTTTATTGACATGACTGGTTTAACAATGTTACTAAAGCGGATTAAAACACTTCACATCTAAATAATGTTGCTTTCACAAATCCATCCTGCTTCAGAAGTCCTGATTCACCCCCCAGTATCCCCTTTCCCCTTAATCTACATCCTGGGTTCTGTAAAGCCGATTGGTGTCGATGTCCAGAGTTAAAATGCTGTATATAAATAAAACTGAAGTGAATTTGATGGGATTAAAACCCTCACACTGTGGTTATTTATTATCTGAATCCTGCTGCAGTCATGTTGGTGAGTCAGAGCATTGATGAAGCATGTGTACAAGTTGTGGTGAACAGTGTTGGGTGTGCTTTGTAATGCGTAAGAGTACTTGGATGACTTTTTTGATGTAAGGAGTAATCTACCGCCTAGGGTCCGCCATTTTAGTGCTCAGTTATTTAGCTATATTAAAAAAAAATGTAATCCGTTATTCAGACAATTAATCTAATACAGTGATTCCGTTATTGTGTCTACAAGTCCCGCCCCAATAACCCGCCCCCCTCTGTTATTCCTGCTGTTATTTCGTTATCTCACCTATGCGGTTTGACTGCGGTGAGAAGCGATGTTAGGACTGTGACCGGCCGACGTTCCACGAAGTTCAGTAAGGTCCACGAGAACCGACATGCGGAAAGATGGAAACGTGATCATTGCCCCAAAACTCGCGGCAAATCATGATGAACAGATTGTGGGCCAAACTTCACTGAGTGATGATGGTGGAATAATTATAAAGGTCTTGACTAAAACAACAGGCATCAGGAAGCACAAAGGAGTTTTCATTTTCTGCAGTGTGAAAAGTTCTCTATCTAACTACTTTTATCAGAAAGTAACGCAGTAATGTAACTGATTACTTTTTAAAGACAATAATTTTGTAATGTAAAAAAAGTAATGTCCCCCAACACTGGTGATAAATGTATGGTGTAGGGAGTTTATAAAATTATACATCTATTTATTCCTTATAACTGTTATGTCCTTCCTGTTCACACAATCACTCCATCACCTCTTTCCACCTCTCTCTCTCTTCTCTCTCTCTCTCTCTCTCTCTCTGTCTCTCTCTCTCTCTCTCTCTCTGTCTCTCTCTGTCTCTCTCTCTCTCTCTCTCTCTCTCTCTCTCTCTGTCTCTCTCTGTCTCTCTCTCTCTCTCTCTGTCTCTCTCTGTCTCTCTCTCTCTCTCTCTCTCTCTCTCTGTCTCTCTCTCTGTCTCTCTCTGTCTCTCTCTCTGTCTCTCTCTGTCTCTCTGTCTCTCTCTCTCTCTCTGTCTCTCTCTCTCTCTGTCTCTCTCTCTGTCTCTCTCTCTCTGTCTCTCTCTCTGTCTCTCTCTCTCTGTCTCTCT